>CATIWR010557195.1:0-21390 GCA_949677035.1 Omphalea diandra | reverse complement strand
TATATATATATATATATATATATATATATATTCATGAGAATTAAGAGATTGGAAAGTAAATAAAATGATAAATATAAAATGATATTAGTGTAAGAATTTAATAATATTTGGAATAACATATTTTAGAAATGTATATATTAGTACGTAATACTAAAATAATATTGTTTATTGATTTATTTGACTTTATTTTGTGGAGGCTACGCAATTTATTTTGAGATTTTTACAATATTTCTAAATTGTTACTATTATAAATTTTAATATCATTGTGTTAAGTTAATAAGTATTGATTTATTTTAGTATTATTTAGCAATATATCTTCTGTCTAGACTTGCATGAATCGATATAATATCAACTTATGTGCTAGTCACACTCCTAAATTTGATTTTGACAATTTCAGTGAGGTCAAAACTTCTTTTTTTCCCCCTTATTTTTATCTTCATGAATCACAAATATCAGCCAATGAATCAAGACAGTTAACTTTATAACAATAAGTCACATGCTTCAGCTAAATAACTAATATATTTATGGCTTATTAGTTCAAAAAGTCAAAATTTTCAACTTTTGACAAAATTAACCAATCTTTTTAATTTTAACAAAATTAACCAAATTTAATAAAATTTTGAAAAAATTAATCAATCCTTTTAATTTTGGTAAAATTAGCTAAAACTAATAAAATTTTGGCAAAATTAACCAAAACTAATAAAATTTTGGCAAATCTAGCCAAAATTCAAATTAATCAAAATAAGATTATGCATCACTTTAAAATATTAAGTTAAAATAATGTTAATTGATGTTAGTAACTAATGTTAACTTATTGTACTAGTTTTATTTTTTTTTTTATAAAAATTCATATCAATTATTTTGTCACGACACATGATATATCATTCTATCTTGATCAATTTTAAAATATTGAGTTAAAATAATGTTAACTGATATTAGTAACTAATGTTAACTGATTTATTAATTTTTTTTTAGAATAATTCATGTCAGTTGATTTGCCATGTCACGTGATATATCACTCTATCTTGATCAATTTTAAAATATTTAATTAAAATATTATTGATTGATATTAGTAACTAATGTTAACTGATTTTGCTAATTTTCTTTTTTTTTTTTTATAAAAATTCATGTCAGTTGGTTTGTCACATCAAGTGATATATCATTCTATCTTGATCAATTTTAAAATATCGAGTTAAAATATTGTTAATTGATATTAGTAACTAATATTAATTGATTTTACTAATTTCTTTTATAAAAATTCATGTTAGTTGATTTTGTCACGTCATGTGATATATCATTCTATCTTTTATTAGTTAGATTTGTCAAAATTTTATTATTTTTAGCTAATTTTACTAAAATTAAAAGGATTGACCAATTTTATCAAAATTTTATTAAGTTTGGCTAATTTTACCAAAATTAAAATGATTGACTAATTTTGTCAAAACTAAAAAAGATTTGGCTTTTTTGAGCCAATAAGCCTATATTTATTTGAAAAACTATTCATTGAAATCGACCATACTAAACATTGGCCATAGTAGACATATTACATAAACTTAAACTATAATTAAATCAGTTAGCACAACCGAAGGTAATTACAATCAACTTAATTAACTAAAAGCTAATCATATCTCCCTTAAGACTTCAAACATCGAGTGATCAACACCTTTCCAAACTAATGCTCGATACTTCTTGAAGAGTCTGGCATTAACCTCAAGATCATAAACCTTATCGTCTTGATCGGCCAATCAATCTGCTCAATTTCGCATAGCTTCAGCTATCATAAAAGGATCTTCCCAATTTGGAGACCACTTTGCTAAGTGCATGATCCTTCTGCCCAACCGGAAAGACAACTTTCCAAATCAAGTCCCTTTTGGTAAAACTCTTCAACTTTAAATGTTTGTTATATTCTCGTTCAACTTTCTTCTTATGGACTTGGAGTTGGTCAAGTGCTTTTAGTTGTACTTTGTCTAAAGCTTTGATTTCCTCAATCATAGCTAAGTTATATTTGGTTAATGTTGGCTTGTTTTGGTGCATATTTCTAATTAAGATAATAGCTGATTTGATTGGAATCATTACTTTATATCCGTAAACCAACTAGAATGGAGTTGCACCTGTAGTAGTATTTGTCATCGTTCATATAGCCTAAAGAGTTTCTGATAACAATTCATGCCAAATTATGGGTTGCCTTCTACTATTTTCTAAATATTCAACTTTATCATCTTATTCATTGCTCCTGCCTGCCCATTGGCCTAAGCATAAGTGTATCAATTTAACATCATGTTCTCAATAGAAGTGTTGAATGTCTTCCCTAGTAAATATAATGCCTTAGTTTGTGATAATAGATTATTATAAGCCATGTCTATGAAAAATGCATTCTTTCAAGAATTTGATGACTGATGATTGATTAGCCACCCTGAGTTGTGTTGCCTCTATCCACTTGGAAAAATAATCAGTTATCACAATAATGAAAACATGTTGATTTGAGAATAGCAAAATTTTTTTTCCTATGATATCAACTGCTTATCCTCGAAAAGGCCAAGGCTTATTAACAAAATGAAGCTCTTCAATAAGTAAATGTTGAATCGGTCCATGCTTTTAGCATGCCTGACAATCACTGGCATAATCAAAATATATTTTCTCCATTGTCGGCTAGTAATACCCATACTTCATCAATAATTTCTTTATCATTCTCCCTGACTAGTGAGAACCAATAATTCCTTTGTGGGCCTTCTGTCATAACCAGCATGGCCTGCTTTAGCCCTATGCATAATAAGATTTCTTCATCTAAATAGTGATAGTAGAGCTCCTAGTGTTGGAACTTATATTTCGTCACCCAATACTGCACCTATGGGTTGATTGAAATGCACTTAGGTTTTTGAATATGAGATTATTGTGTCCCTTTAATCCTTAGATAAACCAAGGTGACAAACTTGAGGAAGAACATGTTCATCGGTTGGTTCCCTTAAAGATCTTTCACACAACATAGATTTTGGGAGATATAGTACTAGAAAACTTTGATACTCTTACTGGAAACCACTTGCCACTTGTGCCAACTCATTTACCTTCAAGTTATTTTCTCGATTAACAATCTTAAAACGAGATGATTAGAAGCCTTTAAGAGAGTTGTCTAGCTTTGTTATGATATGCAAAGGTTGGGCGACTCACACTTATAAATAACTATAACTTGTTTGATGACCAATAATGAATCTCTTTTTTCTCCATAAATATTGCCCTAGTTCTACTAGGATTTTGATGGTAATGATTAAAGTTTATATGCCACTTTGTTATTGGTGTAAGGGGCATCCAATACTAAGGATAATATGCTCATAACAACTTTTACTAACTATAGAACAATCCTAGCCCTAGACATGTTCATCATCCTTGAACCATCAAACCATAATCGCTAAGGGAAGAGTTTAACGTGTTGAACCTAGTTTGGGAGTTTGATGAATCAAGCTTGTTTTGATGATTATAAACACATCTAAAAGCTAACTCTTGTCTAAGTTGGTATGTAAAATCTTGCAAGTAGATCAATCTTTTGATTAAAGGCTTTTGAAAAAAGAGTTTTAGTAAAAACTAAGTATTCAAAGCCAATAGGTGTTGCTGCATTTCAACAGGCATTGGTATATCATCAATGAATGTTGAAGCATCACCTGAGTATGAGTAAAAGTCTTTAGATCCCTCAATCAACAACTCTCTCAAAAGACAATAGGCGTTGGATGTATCAAACACTTGAGCCTTAGAAGTTGATCTTTAACAATGGGCATTGCAATTTCGCAATGGGCGTGGCTCATTGATATCTCAATAAGTGTTGCCTTTTTGCAATAGGCTTTGGACTAAGTGACTTGATGTGAACAAAACTCTTAAAGTCTCAATAGGGTGTTGGAAAAGCTCCTAGGCAAAGCTAAAGGTTTTGGACCCTCCAATGGGGCACCTTTATATTTCCAATATGCATTGAGATCCTTTTTAACGAGCATTGAAAACTTTCTAATCGTCATTAAAGCACTATAGAAAATCTTGAAAAACAGAGCATCAAGTTCACTTCCTTTTGGAAACTTACAAGGGACATTGTCCATATCTCAACAGGAGTTAAAGTTGAATTACAACAAGCGTTGAAAAGCTCTAACAGTTATTAAAGGAGTTGGTGATAAAAATATTAAAAAAGTCAGAAGAAGAGTGTCTAGGCAAATCTCTCTCTAACAGCTAGTTCTAACAGGCGTGTGAATGAGATCAACGACCATTGAAGTTGTATTATCACCCAATAACAGATCCAACAGGCGTTGAGTGACTACTCTATGACATAGAGTGACGACCTTATTTCTAACAGCTAGTTCTGTGTCTGTGCCTATAAGGACCCTTACACAACAAATATAAGTAGAGAAAAAATGGTCTAAAATGAGTATTTTCTATTGTAAAAGCAATCTTTGAATAAAAAGGGTGAAACAAGTGTGATCTAGCTTCAAGGGAGGATCATTGTCAAAAGCTTGAAAAAGTTATTTTTAAAACAGAGTCGACGAACAAGCTTTAAGACTTCTTTCAAAAACTCTCTACCAAATCAAACATACCTTATAAGTGTATTTTATATTGTATATTGCTTGAGTAGGAGTTCTTTTTCTCATCTTATAAGTTGTAAATTATTTTGAGAAAGCTTTTGGTTAAGAGATCTTAGAAGATCTAAAACCATTCTTTATAAAAGTTTTAAGGTAATACTTGCAAACTACTTTGGGAAACAATTTTAGTTGCACCTAAAAGTCTGCTTGTAATGGCTTGGTAGTGCCTGAAACTACAATTGTAAAGGTGGTTGATAGCACATGTAAGCTATCTGATAGTTAAAGGCTTAACTGGAAAAAACTAGAGGAGATGACGTAGGCAAGATTGTGTCGAACCTTTATAAACTGATTATGTCGATTTTTCATTATTTTTGCACATATTTTTAATTATTTTTATTTGTTATTGCCCTATTCAACCCTTTTTTTAGGACATAAAGGGACAACAATTGGCATCAGAATAGGTCTCTCTTTCAAGGCTTAAGTGCTTAAAGTAAAGATCATGACAAGTCATAAGGAGTCATAATCAATTTAAAAGCCATTGTTCTTCAAATGAGATGACTACAGGTATTGGAAAACCGTATGGAGATTTTTCTAGATAGTGAAATCATAGATCTATAGAACATTGTTGAGGAAGGAAGAGAAGTCTCAACCAAACTGGCTAGAGATATTCTAATACCTAAGCCCAAAAGTGAATGGATAATGGAAGAGAATAAGGCAATTTGAAAAATAGATAAACTATGCACGTTCTCTTTTGTGCAATCCATAAGTCTCAGTACATTAAGCTACAAACATGCACATCAGCAAAAAAGATTAAGGACACCTTGCAGACTCAGGATGAAGGCACTGACAAAGTCAAGAAGAAAAAGATACAAGTGCATACTTATATGTTTGAAACATATATAAGCCTAGTGAGACCATTACTAAGATGTATAACAAGTTCATTGACATAGTGGGCACTCTTAAAACTCTTGAAAAGTCCTACTCCAATAAGGATATGGTAGCAAAGATTCTGATAACACTTTCCAAGGACAAGTGGGAAGACAAGAAGATAATAATAAAGGAAGGTAACAAGTTGGAAGTCCTATCACTAGATGAGCCCATGGGAAAGCTACTAGCCTATAACCTAGTTGAAAACACTAGAGTGAGAAAGAAATATTTAGCCCTAAAAGCCACCAAATCCCCTTCTTCTTCTTGTTTGCTAACATCTTCTTCTAGTGATGATGAAAACAATAGTGAAGATAAACACCTTGCTCTCATAACAAATAAAGTAAAGAAATTCCTTTCAAATCAAAAGAGCAAAAGGGTAAAGTAGTACAAGAAGAAAAGCAGTAAGAGTAAACTCATTAACTATGGATGCAATGAGATAGGGCACATCAAGTCAGATTATCCTAAGCTAAAAAAAAGCAAAGCTCTTACTAAGAAACATACCTCCAAGAAAGATAAGAAAGTGTACAAAGCTATTTGGGATGACACAGGTGATTCTAAACTTGATGAGAAGGATACTAGACAAGAGCTAGCTAATCTTTGTCTCATGGCAATCGAGGAGAAATCATATGAATCTTCAAGTGAGCATTGCTCTAGTAATGATAGTGAAAGTGATGGTGAGAATGAGGTAAATACTTTTTATTCTTATTCAAGAGATAAGCTATATTTAATTATCACCAAGCTGATCATGAAAGTTGAGACTCTCAAGTCTTGCACCTTTTCTATTAAGAAAGAGAATAAATCCTTAAAGGATTATGCTAAGAATCAAGAGACTCTGACTAAGGAGGTTAAGTCTCTAGCTGCTAAGAATTCTAAGCTCAAAGATAACCTCAACAAATTCATAAAAGGAATGGAGAAATTAGACTCCATTCTTGAAATTCAAAGGAGCCCATCCATTAAGCATGGATTAAGATATAATGCTTCTACCTCTACTGCTTCTTCTACTTCCAATACTATCTTTATTAAAGCTAAGGAATTTAGCATGCCTAAACCAATGAGAATGCCAAAAGTTCCTAAGAAGGGAATTGCCAAGACCAATAACACAAAGGCTAAGTCTCAACCTATTCACACACAACTGAGACATGCTCCTCCTAAAGCAAACTATACCTGCATATATCATTCTTACAAGCCTAAGAGGTAAAGTCTCCAAAGGCACAAAAATTGGCATAATAATGCTTATAGATATACACCTCACATGAGAGTCACTCCTAGACACTTAGTTCAAAGGAGTTACAAATCTCATAAACACCATAGGTATGCTCTGCCTAGAAATAGGACACTAGTGCACTTTAATAGTGAGTGCTTTTATTGTGTTCTTTATGGCCAGATTGCCTATCACTGCCTTTCTAGAAGGCACGATGAACACATGGCTAGATCTAACCCTCTAAGACCCAAGAAAATTTAGGTACCTAAGACTTGATTCTCTTTGTTTTGCATATGTCCTTAAAATCCCAAGTTGGAAAGCAAAAGTGGCATCTTGATAGTGGATGTTCAAAGCACATGATAGGAGAAAAGGAGTTCTTTACTCAATTAGAGAAAACTAAAGGACTTAGGAATGTATCCTTTAGAGACAATGGAAATGCCAAAATCATTAGCATAGGTAAAGTTGATAAGGATGTTGATTCACCCATCCTTGATAAAGTTTTGCTTGTCGATGGACTCAAACATAATCTGTTGAGTGTAAGTTAGCTTTGTGACAAAGGCCTCAAAGTTACGTTTTAACAATAAGCTTACCATGTTTCAATGATGAGTGGCAATAAAATTTCATTCATTGGTAGGAGAATTCATAACTTTTATGTCATTGATTTAAATTGTATCATTAACCATGATGCAAAGTGCCTACTATCTATAGTGAATAAAGGTAAAACCTAGCATAGTAGGTTAAGACATGCTAGTATAAAAATCTCCAATAAGTTAAAAAGGAAAAACTTGATTGAAGGTCTGTCTAAAATTAAGTTTGCAAAGGAAGGAGTTTATAAACCATGGCAAAAGGGAAAACAAGTAAGATCTTCATTCAAAGCCAAGAATAAGGTAAGTTCATCTAGACCTTTACAATTACTTTACATGGATCTGTTTAGACCTTCAAGAATGTCTAGCTTAGGAGGCATGCGTTATGTATTTGTCATAGAAGATGACTACTCTAGGTATACTTGGGTATTGTTCCTCCCTCACAAGGACTCTTGTTTTGATGCATTTAAGACCTTTACTAAGAGAATTCAAAACCAAAAGATTTGAAAATCTCTTCAAATAGAAGTGGCCATGAAGGAGAGTTTGAGAATGCTAAGTTCCATAGCCTTTATGATGAGTATGGTATCTCACACAAATTCTCAACTCCTAAAACACCACAACAAGTGGTGTTGTAGAAGGGAAGAATAAAACTCTTTAAGAAATGGCTAGGACCATGTTGAATGAGTACAATCTTCCTAAGTGTTTTTGGGATGAATCTATAAACAATTCTTATTATGTCTTAAATAGAGCCTTAGTCAGACTTTGTTGAAAAAAACTCCCTATGAGTTATGGAATAATAGGAAGTCCAATATTATATATTTTAGAATTTTTTGTTGTAAGTGTTTTATTCTAAACATTAAGGACAACCTTAATAAGTTTGACTCCAAATCGAATGAAGGAATCTTCCTTAGATACTCTATTACTATTAAAATGTATAATGTCTTAAAAAAAAGAACAATTAAAGTAAAAGAGTCTATGCATGTTGTATTTGATGAATCTGACCCCACTTCTTCAAGAATAAAAGAAGATGTTGATGATCTTGTAGGTTTTATGAGTGAGTTAAACATTGGAAAGGATGGAAAGGTTGTGGACAAGCTACAAGAGAAGAGGAGTGAAGAAAATTCAGATCAACCTCTTTCTACTCCTAATGAAGACCAAACTCAGTTGGAAATATACTAGGTCTTCAAGAAAGATCATCCAAAAGATCTCATCATTGGTGATCCTTCAAGTTAGGTAACTATTAGATCATCATTTAAAAATGCATGCACCAATCTTGCTTTTAATTCCCTTATTGAGCCTAAGATCGAAGATGAGACCATTAATGATGAACATTAGGGACTTGCTATGCAAGATAAACTCAATCAGTTTGAGAGGAATAAAGTGTGGACTCTAGTCCCTAAACCTCAAAAACATTCCATTATTGGAACCAAGTGGCTCTTTATAAATAAGCTTGATGAGCATGAAACCATTGTTAGGAACAAGGCTTAATTAGTAACTAAAGGTTATAACCAAGAAGAGAGAATTGACTTTGATTAAACCTTTACTCTAATAGCAAGATTGGAAGCCATTAGGATTTTTCTTGCATTTGCGTATCATATAGACTTTAAATTATATCAAATTGATGTCAAAAGTGTTTTCCTTAATGACTGTATTAATGAAGTATATGTTGAACAACCATCGATTTTGAAAGCCATTGGTTTCCTAACCATGTTTTTAAGCTCACCAAAGCTCTATATGACTTGAAGCAAGCTTTAAGAGCTTAACATGAATGGTTGATCAACTTTCTTGTTAAGAAAGGGTCTTTCAAAGTATTGGTAGACACAATACTCTTCTCTAAAGAGAAATGTTAGACTAGGTTGGTTAACCTTAAGTCTTGGACCTCTTTTGATATTGATAAAGAAGTTGATCAATTAAAATATTTCCATTAAGTGTTGTTATGTAGAATTAAGTTAGACTTGTAATTGGAAGTTGGATGGATTTCACAATCTTCAAGAAGGCAAAGTTCATCCAAATTTATGGTCAGTGATTTGTAATTCGTGATTGCGACATAGCTCAAGACATGGTGAAACTAGGTTAGACAAATTCATGGGCATCGTCGCTATCGTCACTCATCCAAAGATTGAAAGAGTCATATATGAATTCACGGTCAATGTCGGGCCTCAGTCCGATCGCGACTCTCATAGTGACTGAAGAGGGAACCAAGTTCACAACCACAACATGCCAAGTGTCTCATGTATCCATTGAAGAATAAAATTCACAAAGGCGACAGTGTGGATAACAATTGCAATTCATGAAGATGAAAATTCTCCTTCAAACAGAAGAATTTGCGTCTCAATCATGCCCTGTACAAGGACTAATCGCAACCACGACTTTTGTGGGCAGTTAGAAAGTAACGACTATATTTTCCTATAGACCAATGAAGAGTTGACACATGGGCTAGCCGTTAGTCACAAACAGTGTTTTCGTCGCAATTTTTGGCTCCTATATGGAAATTAGTATGTTGTGGCCACCATTGTTGCCTAAGATGCAATTAATGAAAAATCTGCCTAGCATGTCTTAAAGATTTGATGAGTTTCATAGTCTAACGTCTCTTTAGTGGGTATAGGTATAAATACTCCACCAAACAGTTGTTAATTAGATATAGATAGAGAATTCATTACTTATGTAAAAGCTCTTGCAATTTAGCTACTCAATTTGTTCTATTTTTTAAGAGAATGTGATTGTTGGGTGTGAACATTAAACACCAATTGTAAAAGGTTTTAGTGTGAGGCTGTGAAAATACTTGAGAAAGGTTTTAATGTGAGCTTTAGAAAACACTTGTAAGAGAGGTTGTTGTGTGAGCCTTGAAAACACAATGTGTAAAAGTTAGGTGTGAGCCTGGAAACGCCATTTTGAGTGAGTGAAACACCCAATTGCAAAGAATTGGGGAGTGAACGTAGAGTTGGTTAATACCCGAACCATTATAAATCTTTGTGTCTCCTTTATACTCTATCTTTATCCTTCACTTTTTTTTTTTTTTTAAAACACCAATTCAACCCCCCTTCCCTGCCCCCTCCCACTTTCCCTCTTGGTGCCTAGGGCCAATAAGTGGTATTAGAGCCTAGTCTCATAAATAAGCCTTAATTGGGTGAGCAAAGATCATGACACAAGAGGGAATCCACTCACACCTCAAGCTCTACTTTGATGGATCTGACTGTACTCATTGAAAGTATATGATAGAGATTTATCTTGATACAAATATAGTGGATCTTTGGGATGTAGTTGTCAAAAAATGGAAGCCACCCACTAAAGTAGTGGATGGAATTGAAGAACTCATTCCAAGGGAAGATTGGGTTGAAGCCCATTGGAGGTCAAATGGCAAGAACAAAAGAGCAATGACTATTCTTCTAAGCTCTCTCTCAAGGGAAAAGATTGAAAATAGCTCATTGGAACTCTTGAAAACTATCATGAGGGCACAAATAGCTCATGCCATTTGGAACATAGCCAAATAGCTCATGCCATTTGGAACTCTTGAAAACTATCATGAGGGCACAACACTTGTTAAATCAAGTAGATTGGAGATGTATGTGATGGAATGAGAGCTCTTCGTGAAGAAAGACCATAAAAGCATCACCGAAATGACAAACATGCTTTTATCCATCATCACAAACATGAAGAAATTTAGAAGGACTCTCACCAACTACGAGGTAAACATGAAAATCCTTAAAACACTTCCATTAGATAGTTTGGTGCAATAGTGTTTAACATTCAAGAGTCCAACCCATATATTAGAAAGGTTCCTACGGATGTGTTAATAAGTAAAATAACTCATGAGTTAGTCTTACAAAAAGATGAGCAAATGAAGAAATTAAAGGGCCAAGGAGAAAAATCAGAAAAAGAAATAAGAACCTTGGCACTCAAATCCTCAACCAAGGAGAAGGAGGTAGAAACTACCTCTAGTGAAGAAGAGAGTGACAAAAAAGAAGAAAAGCTAGCAATGCTCTAAAAAAGGACTAAGGAGTTAATTAGAAGAAGAAAAGATAGAAGAAGCTTCAAGAAGACAATTCCTAATCTTAGAGAGAGATCTAATGAAGTCACTTGCTATGAGTGTGGCAAGCAAGGCCACATCAAATATGATTACCCCAAGATAAAGAAGAAGAAGAAGAGGGGGGGGAGAGGGCAAGGAGAAGAAGAAAAGTTTCTCAGCAACTTAGGATAATAGCTCAAGTGAAGATGAAGAAGAAGAAGAAGTTGCGAACATTTACTTCATGGCACAAGAAGACTCTCCAAATGAGGTAAGTACTTCATCCCGCTCTCATTCAGATTTTGATGATTTTGATGAGGTAGATGAAGAGCTTCTAGAGGCTCTTGCTATGAGATGTGACAAATACAAGTCACAAATCAAGTCTTATAAGAAAAAATGTCTAAAATTAGAGGATGATTATAAATCCTTCAATGATCTTATAAACGAATTAAGAGTATCAAATGATAAGCTCAAAAAATCTAAGGAAAATCTTTCCAAGACATCAACTTCCTTAGCAAATCTTAAGAAAAAAGAATGACTCTCTAAAAGGGGAAGTCATTGAGCTTAAAAGCTCAATCTCTAAGTTTCATAAAAGAGAGGAAGCCTTAGTCACATTTATTATGTCTCAAAGGCCATCATTGATTAGACATGGTTTAGGCTTCAATGAAGCCTCCTCATCCATATCATCTCACACTATATTCATTAGAGCATCAAAACCTCATGCTTCAAGTGTTGAGGTAATTGGGAAGAAAAGTACTCCTAACACTATGCCACTTATGCCTAAGGACAAAGGGCAGGCTCCCCAAAGCTCAAAAGCCAAGACTTAAATAGCAAACCATGCCTATTTGTACAACAAAAAGTATGTTCACATACATAAATAAAAACAATCGTTTACTACTCCTCATCACTTGTGTATATGCATGCACTCACATAATCAAAGTATGACAAGGCCTCCTACTCATAGTAAGTTTGTGTATAGGAGAAAGACTCACAAGTCTAAACTCCAATATCGCTATTACATGATAGTTTGGCATATTAATATTCATTGTTTTATTAGGAAAGCTCACCTCAAACTAGAAGACCCTTCAACTCCTAACCTTTTAGGACCCAAGTATGCTTGGGTATTTAAGAAAAAGTGATTTACTTTTATTGTGTAGGGAAGTGTGACAACCACCAATAAATCAAGCAATTGACATGTGGATAGTGGATGTTCTAAGCATATGACAGGAAATAGAAAGCTATTCATGACATTGAAGGAAAAAGAAGGTGGAAATGTCACTTTTGGTAACAATGCCAAGGGTAAAGTAATTGGCATTGGAACCATTGGTAAAAATGGTTGTTCTTTTATTGATAATATTTTATTAGTTAATGGCTTACAACATAATTTGTTGAGTGTAAGTCAATTGTGCGACAAAGGTAATAAAATCACCTTTGATCCTAGGGAATGTCGAGTCACCACATTAGTGGATGATGAGGTTATTTTCAAATGTGAAAGGAAAGGCAATACCTACTCAATTGACTTAGAAAATTTGGCTAACCAATCTTTTAAGTGTCTTATGTCTTTGAGTAATGAAGCTTGGTTATGACATAGAAGGCCTAAACATGCAAGCATGGATCTTTTACAAAGCCTATCTAAAGGAAAGTTAGCGGAAGGCCTTCCCAATCTAAATTTCAGTAAAGACAAGACATATGGTCCTTGCCAAATGGGGAAGCAACATCAAGCCTCCCACAAAGCTACAAATGTTGTAAGTTCATCTAAACTCTTTCAACTAATTCATATGGACTTAATATGACTCACTAGAAGTGCTAGCTTAGGTGGAATACATTGTGCACTAGTCCTAGTTAATGACAGTTCCCTAAAGTAAAAAATTTGATCTTATGTATAATTGCTATGTGTGTTGATTGTTATTTTTTAATTTATGATAATTATATATGTGTTTATTAAATTTGATATTAGTTAATTAAGATGTCTTAATTTTAAATGCAATTGTGCTTTTCTGTAACATATTGCATAAATTAAACATCGACATAGTGAAGTGGATCACAATTTTCAAAACTTAGTTTTCTATCCTTATCTTTGCTTACTCATAATTCACTGTCACTATCACCTATTCACCATCGTGAATTACAAGTCCAAGTCACCCCGCTGCTAAACATTAAATTGCGGTCACGAGAATCAAGCTCCACTGTGAATTTTGGTTAAAAATTCAAATTGTTGACCGTTAAAGTGCGTATTCCCGAGAAAAAATTGTCCGTTACTCATAATTTTCTGAATTCACGGTCGCAACTCTGGAATTCGCGAAAGCGAATTAGGGTAACCGCCTAGCTATTAAGTGATTTGATTGCTAATCATTTACATCTCTTCATCAATGCATTTATAGTCGTTTCTAGCCATTTACAAAGACCCCAAGTGGCTATAAATACCCCGTAAAACTATAACATTCTCACTTCACTTCCAACATCAAATTCTCTCTCTCAAAATTCTTACAAACTCTAAAAATCTCTCAAACTCCTCCCATGGCTCCTAAGAAAATGTCCATAGTAGAAAAAGGCAAGGTCATTGCTCAACCTTTTGCTTCTCTTGCTTTTCACCTTATGAAGGGTATTACCAAAGAGAAGAAAGACCGCTACAAAGCAAACTCCTCTAAAAGAATCCTCCCCAACAAAATCCCTTCAACTTTCCTGCTAGAGACGTTTGAACTTAACGAAGAAATTCGTGCATTCCTATCGAACTTGGGCTAGATCGAGTTTATCTTCTGGGATGAACCCAGATATGAAGAAGTAGTTAGAGAATTCATGTGCACTGCACAACTTAGTTGCAACGCATATTCATAAGTAGGCCAATACGTGTTAGTTTTTCAAGCTTTCAATGACCACCATTTCATTACTTTTGACCAATTTTCTTCACTTTTCAACCTTTAAGTCGGAGAACACATACATTTCATCATCTTCGCACTTGACGTTATTTACTCTGAGTTTTGGTCAAAAATCTCAATCGAAACTAAATATGACCCTAAAACCTCCTTGGCTAAACGCATTAAAACCTTACCATTTTGGATACTTCATCGTATTATCACCTTCTCAGTTAATGCTAAAGGTGATGAAACGAAAAAGTATCACAAAAGGACTTGACATTTCTTTCCTGCCTTGTCAAGAACAAGCCAATCCAAACTAGTAGGTATCTTATGGATCAATTAATCCATATAAGCACTAAGCCTAAAAGCTAGTTCCTTCTTCCATCCCACATCATATCCATATATTGATATGTAGGAGCTCTTAATGGGGATAATGAAACATTCCTCACTAAGAAACTTCTACCATCACAAAACTTTTTTGAACTCACTTATCTCATAAATGCCAAAGCAATTCACCTGGATACTTATGCCTACACTTTGGGTGCAATTGGTGCTAAAAAGATGGAGTCTTCACAAGCCTAAAAAAGGAAGAGACTAATTATTGAAGAAGGAGCCCCATCCATCCCTCCTCAACCAAAGCCTAAGGCTAAACTCTCACTTGCTACCATCAACAACAAACTGGATAAGTTGATGAGGATAATGAAAAGGAGATTTCTATTCCTCTCCCATCTTCATAGTGATATGGTAGACTTGCAAGAGAAGTTAGGAGTCCCTCGTTGCCATCTTTCATACTTCACAGAGTTTGATGATACTAACTAAGAAGAAAACGATGATCAAGTAGAGGATGGAGATGAGGCTAAAGGTGAAGATCATAGTGATGATGAAGACTTTTTGGAGATGAAATTGATTCTCCTGCTTTCTAGTTTAGGATCTTTTTTTAGTCTTTCTTTTATGCAAAAAATGTGACCCCACAAAACTTGTTTATATATATAAAAGTAGTTTCTTTGATGAAATTTTGTGTTATGTGATTGCTCTATTTCAATTTATTTATGCATTTGCTCCCTATGATTACTTATCTATTTATGCAATTGATCATTTTCTCTTCTAATCTTTTTTTGATCTTGCTAAAGGGGGAGACATAAAATCTAGAATGAATCAAAGGGGGAGAGAAAAATAATAGCATAAGTTGAGGGAGAGTATAAGAACATAAGAGCATAAGAGCATCATACTTAGAATTTTGGCCTTGAAGTCATACTTAGAAAAGTTCACTAAAATTTTTAAGTATTCTAAAAGATTCTAAGTATACATTGAACAAATTACCACTCCAACTTCACATTCATGCATTATTTTCCCTTAGGATCAATCTAAGTTGTCAAAATAAAAAAGGGAGAGATTATTGGACTAGGTTAGTTGACCCTAAGTATTGGACCTCTTTTGATCTTAATGTTTCCATTAAGTGTTGTTGTGTAGAATTAAGTTAGAAATTCAATTAGAAGTTAGATGGATTTCATAATCTTTAGGAAGGCAAAGTTCATCCAAATTTGTGGTCAGTGATTTGTAATTCGTGATCACGACAGAGCTCAAGACAGGGTGAAATTAGGTTAGACCGATTCACTGGCATTATCGCTACCGTGACTCATCCAAAAATGGGAGTGTCAAAGTCACAAATGAATTTGTGGTCAATGTCTCACCTCAGTCGCGACTGTAACTTTCATAATGACTGAAGATAGAATCAAGTCCATAACCACAGCATGCCAAGTGTCTCAGGTATCCGTTGAAGAATAAAATTCACAAGGGCGACATTATGGGTAGCAACCGCGATTCATGAAGATAAAAATTCTCCTTCAAACAGAAGAATTCGCATCTCAGTCGCACCCTATACAAGGACTGATTGCGATCGTGACTTTATGGTAAGTTAGAAAGCAACAACTATATTTTCTTGATGGACCAATGAGGAGATGACATGTGGAGTAGTCGTTAGACACAAACAGAGTTTTCTGCCACAATTTTTAGCTCCTGTATGGAAATTAATATGTTACGATCGTAAATAATTAGTAGTGACCGCGACTCTCGCCTGACATGCAATTAATACAAAATTTGCCTAGTATGTCTTGAAGATTTGATGAGTTTCATAGTCTAACGTCTGTTTAGTGAGTATGGGATATAAATACTCCACCAAATAGTTGTTAATTAGATATAGATAGAGAATTCATTACTTGTGTAAAAGCACTTGCAATTTAGCTACTCAATTTATTATATTCTTTATGACATTGTGATTGTTGGGTGTGAGCATTAAACACCAATTGTAAAAGGTTTTAGTGTGAGCCTGTGAAAACACTTGAAAGAGATTTTAGTGTGAGCCTTAGAAAACATTTGTAAGAGAGGTTGTTGTGTGAGCCTTAAAAACACAACGTGTAAAAGTTAGGTGTGAGTTTGTAAACACCATTTTGAGTGAGTGAAACACCCAATTGCATAAAATTAGGGAGTGGACGTATAGTTGGTTAATACCTAAACCACTATAAATCTTTGTCTCCTTTCTACTCTATCTTTATCCTTCACTTCATTTTTTTTAAAACACCAATTCAACCCCCCCTTCTTAGTGCCTAGGGCCAACAAGAAGAATGAAGACTTATTACTTATACAAATATATGTAGATGATATCATTTTTAGTGTCACTAATGTTTACTTATGTGAAGATTTTTCCAAAGTAATGAAAAGTAAATTTTAGATGAGTATGATATGAGAGCTCAAGTTCTTTCTCGAATTACAAATCAAACAAAGGAGTAAGGGAATCTTCATCAGCCAAGCCAAATACACAAGGGAACTAATTAAAAGATTTGGCATGGAGAACAACAAACAGTGTAAAACTTTAATGAGCACCAACATCAAGCTAAACATAGATGAACATGGTAAGGTTATGGATAAGAAGTTACATAGAGGTATGATTAGTAGATATTAGTTTAATCCAAAGGAGTCTCATTTACATGTTGTAAGACACATGTTCAAATACCTTATTGGTACTCCCAACTTAGGACTTTAGTTTCCTAAGAACTCTTCATTTGAGTTGAATACATTTTCATATGCTGATTTTGCTAGGTGTACTTTAGATAAAAAAAAAAAAAGCACTTCAGGCACATGTCAAGTACTTAGTCAATGTTTAGTGTCTTGGAGTAGTAAAAAAACAAAACTTAGTTGCTTTGTCAATTGTTGAAGCAGTATGTGGCAACAAATGTGCTCAAATCCTATGGATGACGCAACAACTTTTTGATTACCAGGTCATTGTAAATTAAGTAGCCATTAAGTATGACAACACTAGTGCCATCAACCTATCTAGGAATCCTATTCAACATTCTAGAAGTAAGCATATAGATATAAGACATCACTTTCTTAGGGATCATGTATATAAAGGTGATATTGTATTAAAATTTATTAATACTAACCATTAATTGGCATATATTTTTACTAAACATCTTTGTGATGAAAGGATGTAATTCATCAAAAGAGAACTTAGAATGATTGATGAAAGTAAATTGAATTAACTTCAACAGGTTCTTTTCTATTACCTTTGTTCATTCATGCATATTGATTGGTTGATGATTAGTATATTGCTTGAAATGAATACCATTAAAGTCTTTAGACTCTGTAAGCTAAAGATTTTAATTATGTATTATATTGATCAAATGTCCCTATATTAATTGAATTCAAGACTATATCATTGAGTTTGATTAATAATTTACCTCAGTTATGTTTTAAAATTATTGCATACTTGAAATACCTATTTTAAACTTAGTTTTATTCTAAAAAATGTAGCCAATGACCATTGTTTTAGCTTCTGTATGTTCCCACGATCGTTATGAATTTCCAACTATCATTGTTCTTCACCCAATGGGCATTGAGAGCATTCACTTTTGTTGGATGAAGAACACTTGCTTAATTAAGCTAACGGCCATGTCCAACAGTCATTTTTTTATCTATTCACAATAGCTATTGAACACTCCCAATGGTCATTTTTAAAAATTTAAAGGGAGCTCACTAAACTTCTATATAAACCCCTCAAACTCTAAAATTGGTTTATTTTATGCTTTTACTGTGTTTTCCACTCTTTCTCTCTCTTTTTTTGTTGTTGTTATTTCTCTTGCATTCTTACTTGTATCAATACTCAAACACTTAACCAAACGACACCCAAACCTGAATCAACTATGATATACAAACAACTAGCAAGAAAAAACCCTCAACCCTCTTACTCAAGCTCAAAGACAAGAAAATTTAGCCTCAATGCTAGCACAATAGAAGAAAAGGACATCTGAACCCTCTTCTGTACCACAAGCCTCAAAGAAATCCAAACCTCGCCTAAAATTGAATGAAAAAGGGAAGGAAATAGAAACAGAGCAAAACCTCTCTCATTATTCAAAAATTCCATCCTAAAATAGAGAAGAAAAAGGAATTGGCCTTCAAACTTCTTAAAAGACATCTTTAGGGAGGTAAACTCTTTGAATGAGGTGACTTACAAAGGTATGGATTAGTAGAACAAGTGAAAGAATTAATGGTAGAGATAGGGTGGGAACTCTTTTTTTATATAAAACAGTCTCCCTATTTGGAGCTCACCGTAGAATTTCTCACCACATTAGAAGTTTTGGAAAGTGATGGCCATGCATATATATAAGAAGGTAAGATCAATTTTAGACTTTTTCATAAAAAAATACACTATAAGGTTGAATGAATTGGTGAAATGATTCAATGCCACCACTACTGGAATAATAGAGACTTCTCCCACCCTCACTGACTTGTTCTATCTCTGGGGCATGTAAAGCAAGAAAAAGATCAACACACCCTTATTCTTGGTGCAAAGGATAGATGGTCAAGTAGACAAAGGGAATGAATTCATGATGGGGCATTACATAACTAAGATTGCCAAATATATGAAGGCAATACCCCCAACAGAGGAAGAACATGAGGAAAGAAACATTGTGTTAGAGAAACTGCCACAATGATTCCATTAGTGAAAAAATTTTGTTGAGCATCGGGATGCTTCAAAGGATAAAATCTGGCCTAATCAAGAGAATTCCAGAAGAAGGAGAGATCCCTAAATAAGAATAAGAAGATGAAGATGTTGAGGAAGCCATCATAATAGGGATTGTTGTTGTTGAATGGACTAGAACTAGTGCTTCTGCTCCTGTTGCACCTTTCTCTTGAAAAGAAGGTCCTTGATCAACTAGCAACCATTTCCAGCATAGTTCAATGGGTTCAGTCATCTGCTATCTCTTTTCACCAAAAGGTGTAAAAACTTCAAACAGACATAAAGGATGTCAACTAGACCTTAGATTGGATTGTGGAAGGTTTAAATCTATAACTTAGAACTCCACCTACTCTAACAGAGTCAGATGAAGCAGCTGAGCCTAAGGACAAACCATAGAACCAATCCTAGGCCCTTGCCTTCAATCATCCCTTCCATCTCATGTTGCATATTTTGTCTTTATCATTTTTTTTATTATTATCTTTATCTTTGTTTTCTTAAAATAATTGATGTAAGGGATAACATGTTTAATGCTATAAATATTTTCTTTCTTTGCTTATACTATCATTTGAGTTTACATTTCCTTTGTTATTACTATACTTGTGTATCTCTTTTTGATAATGACAAAGGGAGAGAAGAAAAGAAAAGTAAGAGTAAGAGTAAATAAGTCAAGGGGAGAAGGTATGAGAAAGCAAGCCAAGGTTAAGGAAAATATATGCATTACATGTAACTTGCTTTAATAGTGCCTAAAATTTGAAACAGAATGAGGAGTAACATGATCTATTATAACTTATGCACTTGAATTTGAATCACATTGTTTGATAGTATGATAAACTTTAGGATCATATAATGTACATTTCAAATTGTTTGTAAGATTGATTAACCTTCACAGAGTGTATGTCATCATAAAAAAAAAGGGAGATTATTAAACCTAGCTTGGGAGTTTGATGAACCAAGTTTGTTTTGATGATTACAAACTCATCTAAAAGCTAACTCTTATCCATGTTATTGTGTAAAATCTTGCAAGTACATCAATCTTTTGATCAAAGGCTTTTGGAAAAAGAGTTTTGGTAAGTATTCAATGCTAATAGGTGTTGTTACATTTCAATAAGTGTTGGTACATCTGATATAGTGCAAATTAGTATAGTATTCCAAGGATTTTATGTCTATGTTTCTTTTGTTTTTAGTATGGCTTTTTATAAATTTTATCCATGATCTAAGCCTAGCTTTACTTTGATAGTTCTTATGTAAGTTTCATGTTTTGTAGACTTTTCAAACTTAAAATTTGCATATAAGTGCATTATGGGGCCCTATACTGAAGAACAAAGTAAATTGAGCAAGAAAGGAAGAAGTTGGTTTGTCACCAGTAGTGACGTACTGTGTCAAGTCGGCACAGTGACCATACAGAAAGTATTTGTCCCAACTCACACCATTATGCTGAGTAGTTACAACACCCATTCATCACACCCATTTGCAAAGGCACCTCTTTGAAACTTACACGACTTGGGGCACTTCAAGGCTTATGAATATATGGATTTAAACTACATTTACACGTCATAAATCATTCAAGAAAAATAAAAAAGTGTTAGAAAGAGAGAGTTAGTTATTTGTGAAAAGAAGCATTCTTCCAAGTTGGAGTTACTTTCCTTTGGAGTTCTAGCAAAAGTCAAGCCTTTCAATAAAGTGAAGACTTCTTTAGATCTTTATCTCATTCTTCTCTTCTTCTCTCTCTTTATGCTCTTTTTTGTTTTTGTTTGCCTTTTTGATTTAATCATATATTTAGGCTAAGTTGTATGGACTAGATTGTACTATTATATGGAACAATGAATTGATCCTCTTTCTTTTCTATGAACGAATTCAAATTTGAGTTAGATTGTGAATTATTGTTGTTATATATGATTGATCACCATATATGATGTGTTACTCAAGGATTCATAACAAGATTTAGCTTCTTTGATGGAAAATCAATTAGATTCACATAGGTTAAAGGATTATACTTGAGAGAGGAAATCTAATCTAAGGGGTTTAAAGGATTAGTATGGAGCATATCTTTTATGTTTACAAATTATATAAAAAGTGAGAGTGAGTATAGTTTTATTCATGGACATCTTTGGTTGACTTAAAGATAAGAACTTAAAGACATTGGGTTGATCCTCCAATCAATTTATTTTACAACATTTCATGATCATTAGTTGTTTCATTAGAATATGTGTTGTCTAGTTTGATTTGCATATATATATATATATATATATATAT
>CATIWR010557173.1:0-23706 GCA_949677035.1 Omphalea diandra | reverse complement strand
GTAAGAAGCAAGTTTCAGTTTCCTTATCCACCATCAAATCATAATATGTAACGACCATTTTCATTTACAAAACTCATAGCATTCATGTCCAAAATACATATGCATAAAGGTTTTATTCATCATACATACACAATCAAACATGTATTTAATGTACATATATGTTAACTAATGTCAAGACTAATGACCATAACTAGTTTCTATCTAAATGTATATACATGACATGAGAGAGAGAAAGTTGTAATTCAGCCGATGACCTGTGGTCCATGTGTCTTAATGCAAAACTCTAAGCACCAAAGTGTCCAATCCCTATTCTTCGGTATCTGAAAAATATAATTACGATTTGGTGAGTTGCGACTAAATGAATAAAAATAATAATCAGATTCTTATTCCATAGCCAATAATAAAATATCATTAGTATACATTACAAGTATAACATTCAACTATGCAAGTGCAAGTGCAATAGATTAATTTTTGTGGTGATCATGCAAGGCAAACACTGTTCTCTATAATTCATGTGATTCAAGTGACATTTGATTTTGCTATCCAACATATAACAAGTGAATCATTTGATCAATAACATGTGCCAATGGGACCAACCTATTGGTCCATCTTCCATGTGATTTGCAAGTGTTTGACAAGCCGGTCACAACATCCTTCCATGTGCAAGTGCTCATTCACAAATGGCATACCAAGTAATCATTAAGAGCATATGATTCTCACTTGACTTGTATTCACATATAAAATTTAACAATTCAATCATAGATACATGTAATAGAACATAATCATATCATAAATTTATCACACACACACACATTGAATCTAATTATGGTTTTTACTCACCTTTTGATGTGACCAACCTTTATGGTTGGTTTGGTTCTCTCTCTAAGGCTTCCTCAAAGTTTTAAGATCCTAAAATTTGATACATACATGGTTATAAGTATTTCAAAATGATTATGAATGCTTGGTATGTAACTATGGCATGATTCATGCAAGTGGATCTAGTGTTTATGCATATTTTCCTTATCTAGCAGCCCAAGCTTGCTACACTCTCACAGTAATAACTCTAGATATACTTATCCCAATGACTTGATTCTTTTTGTTAAAATAAACTAGACACATAATCATACAACATATTTAAATTTCAGGCCAATATCAGACACAAAAAATGTGGTGAATTTTTAAAGTTTGCTCTGTTGCAATGTCATCTCAGTCTAAGTAGGTCTTACATTCTTGGGTGTATCTCAAATTTTACAAATCTATTTGCAATAACAATCTGTCAATAGTTACAAAACATACAAAGGAATATTTTTCATGTTTCACTCATTGTCTACTTCAATCTATAAGGTCGCCAAAACAAAGTACCAATCTCAGGGTGAGCAGGTTTGTAACATGTTGACAAATAGTCATGATGAAGGGACGATATCTCAACAACCATGTTGGATTTGGCAAAAATATTTCACAGGTATGTATATCAGACATAAATATACAACTTTAAAGTTTATACCATCGTCAAATTTTGAATCTATGGCCATCAAATTCGTGGAAAACATAATTAAAAGAAAGGTGAAGTTTCATCCGGGTACAGGGTCAGTCCCAATCAATGAGCCATATCTCTTTCCACACAATAAATCAATCAAAACTAATTTATAAGTATTTATAAGGAATATAACCATACAAATTTTATGTTTTACACTTTGTCAAAATCAGAACATAAGGCCATCAAAATATAAGAAAACAAAAAGACTGAGGTCATCTCAGTTGGTTGTGAACCAGCCTTAATGAAGGAGCCATAACTCCTCACACACAGCAAATCAAGCAAAACTATTTCATATGCATTTATATGGGATATAAAGATGGAACTTCCATATTTCTACTTTCCATAATTCCTCTTCTAGGGTTATAAAAACGTGGTTATAAAATCGTGCTCTAACAATAAAATCCAACACAAATAGCTCTTGTTCTCTTAGATTTCAACTTCCATCTAAGAGCTCCACCTCAATTATTCCATAATTCTCACTAACCATGCATGATTAACATGTCATAAGAGGTTAATTTCAGTTGAGAAGAAGATGAATTAACTTACCTATTGTCCCAAAATTAGAAAACCTTAAGACTCTTTCCTAGGCAGCCCACACTTCTTCCTCTTTTTCTTCTTCTTCTTCTTCTTCTTCTTCTTCTTCTTCTTCTTCCTTTCTTTCTTTCTTTCTTAGCTCTCTCTCTCTCTCTCTCTCTCTACTATAACTCATGTCTAACCCCTTAATTTTGATCCTAATGGGTCAAAAATTCCACTTGTAATCCTATTGCAATAAGATAAAATCATGGTGTTGCATTCCTATTGGTTAGAAGTTCACTTTCCTTTTTTAGTCCCTCTTCTTCACTCCTTAAGCACTTTCATCCATCTCCTAATTCCTATATGCTTCTTATACTTTAAAATAAGCTCTATAACACCATTATTTATGATGTTATAACAAGTACACAACATAAAACAATTTTTCATGCAACTATACAAACACTACATATATGTTCAAGAGTCCCAAATGCAACGGTGCAAGTGTCATTGTCGTGCTTCTACAATTCACATGTCTAAATGATTGTTTATCCAATGCATATGTTCCTGTAGGATTTCATATCATTTATGCAATGAATATGTTCATGTGATATTGCTAATGAATGTGGATAGGGATGTTACATACACCCAAGTTCTTTAGATGAAATAACAATTAAAGGATTATGGCAAAGTTGTTGATCACATTCTCATCAAATGTGGCAACACTAGTGAAACAAATCTTTCAAAGAATCTCATCTAACATTCTAGGAGTAAGCACATTGACATTAGGCTTTATTTTCTTAGATATCATGTCCAAAATGGTGATGCAACATTGGAGTTTATAAACACTAATCATCAACTTGCAGATATTTTCACTAAACCTCTTAATGAAAAAAGGATGAACTTCATTAAGAGAGAACTAGGAATGCTTGATGGAAGCTCCCTAGAGTCAAAATTGGATCTTTTAAAATGTTCTTTGTTTGGGGTATTGTTTTGAATGAATGATTGCTATATTTGATGAATATGTACTATACTTCTTTGGATGTCATAATTCTTTATGCAAGTGTGCTTCTATATGCCTATTTGCATGAATTAAGCATCAATATATTAAATGGATCACATCTAGAAAGCTTAAATATTATCTCTTTATGATTTCTTTTCTTGCCTCGTAATTTATGGTCGCTACCTTTATTTCATGGTCGCAATTTATAGGCATCTATCAAACTTTTTGTCACCCATCATTTCATGATCACTATTTCAATTCTCCACCATGAATTTTTTCAAAATTCAAAAGTTTTGATCATTTACTCATTTGATTTTCGAAGAATTTTTGTCTGTTACTCAGATTTTTTATAATTAGTGGTCGCGACTTGAGGATCACAGTCGGGAATTAGAGCAACTCCCAAGCATTAACTGATTTGACTGCCAACCGATGACACCCCCTTATTAATTGTAAATTTGGCCATTTGTTACCATTTTTACACTCTTTTTTTTTTTGCCTATTTAAACCCTTTTAATAGTGTTTCATTTCACTCATACTCAATCTCTTCATCTCCCTTCATTCTCTTATCTCAAACCTTCAATAATCTTCTCTCATCTCCAATGGCTCCCAAAAAGCTTTCCAGAGTAGAGAAAGGAAAGGGCAAAGCCCAACCCTTTAGTACTCCTGCCCTTCACTTGATCAAAGGGATCACCAAAAAAGAAAAGGACCGCTACAAAGCCAATTCATCCAAAATTATCAAACCCAATAAGAATCATTCAACCTTTTCTCTTTGAATCCTTAGGAATAAAGGTTGAAATTCATGCCTACCTATCTAATCTAGGCTAGAATGAGTTTATCTTCATAGATGAACTGGGCTATGAAGAAATCATTCAGGAATTCATATGCACAATCACTTTAAGCCGTAGAGCAGAATCTAGAGCAGATCAGTATGGGTTGATTTTTAGCACTTTTGGGATCCTTTCTTTATCACTTTTGAGCAACTTTCTAACCTTTTTAATCTTCAAGTGGGAGATGATATTCCTTTCATCATTTCTACACATGATATCATTTACTCAAAATTTTGGTCTTAGATATCAATTGAAACTAAACACGACCCAAAAACTTCTTTAGCCAAATATATATGGACCCTTCCCAATTGGCTTCTTCATCGCATCATCTCCTTCTCCATCAATGCAAGAGGTGATGGTAACGAAAAGGTCTCTCAAAAGGACCTAGCCTTTTTTTCTATTTAACTAAGAACGAACCTATCCAAATCAGCTTATACCTTATGGATCAATTGATTCACATCAGTGCCAAGCTAAAGAACCAATTTATTCAATTGTCACATGTTATAGCAATTTATTGATATGTGGGAGCACTCAATGAGGAAAATGAGAAATTCCTCACAAAGAAGTACTTGCCATCCCACAACTTCCTTGATTTGCCTTACCTAATTTAATGCCAAGGCCATACATCCAGATTCCTATACCTACACCTTGGGTTCTTTTGTGGCTAAGAAGCTAGAAACTTCTCAAACCTCAAAGAGGAAGAGGCTTGTCATAGAAGAGGGTGCTCATCCAACTCCACCTCTCCAGCCTAAGCCCAAAACCAAATCCTCTACCATCTCTCTCTCTTCATTTAACAAGAAACTAGACAAAGTTATGAGGATCATCAAAAGGAGATTTATTCTACTTTCCCACCTACATAGTGATTTGGTGGATCTTCAAGAGAAGGTGGGTGCTACTCCTTGCCACCTCCCTAATTTTGAAGATTGGGTGGATACTCTTGAAGAAGAAAAAGACCAAAAGGTAGAAGAAGGGTATGAAGCATAATAAGGAGGTGCAGATTAAGACTTTGTTGACTCTGGAGATGATGATAGCTCTCCAATTTTTAATTTTGTCATAGGCTTATAATGTTTTCTTTTCTTTTATTTCCTTTATTTCCATTGTAAGTATGTAATCCCATATTGTTTTATTTCTATTAATAGAAGTGTTTACAATTCCTATTTCATATACTTATTTATCATGTGTGATTGCTCTTCTATCCCAATTTATGCTTTATATATTTATCACCTATGCACTTTTACTTAAATTTTCAAATTTTACTCTCTTTTTTATCTTGCCAAAAGGGAAGAGAAATAGGAGTAAATGAATTTGCATGACATAATATAAAGGGAAGTATAAGTTGAGGGAGAGCAACAGGAGCAATCTAATTCAAAATATAAATCTTTGATAAACTTAATTGCTCCACTTGTATTATGATAAAAATGTTGAACATCTCAACTTCACACTCATGCAATTCATTTTCCTTTAAGTAAAATCAAACTAAGTTGTCAAAATCAAAAGGGGGAGATTGTTGGACTAGGTTGGTCAAACCAAAGTCAAAGGCCTTTTTTGATCTTGACAATTAAGAGTGATAGGTACTAATATATTGTATAAGTGTTATTTTTGTAGTTTTTAAGTTAGGCTTGCATTGAAAGTTGGATGGAAGTTTTAAATCTCTAGCATTGAGAAAGGCATCCAAATTTGTAGTCAAGAACTTCTAAATCTCGACCGCAACCTTGCAACAAGAATGGATGAACTTAGATCAGATGAATTCGTGGAGCAAATCACAACTATGATCCAGCCAAGGAAGACTTGAATATCATACACAGAGATTTGTTGTGGTGTTCATGCTATAAGTCACAATCGTGACTTTTGTAGCTGAATAGAGGGAACCAAGTCTGTAACCATAACTGTTAAATGTCCAAGATGATCATTGGGATATCAAAATTTACGAGGGTGAAAAATCTATCTAGACTGCAACCCATGGAAGTGATTTCTCCTCATCAAATAGGAGGATTCACAGTCCATATCGTGTCTAAGAAAGATCTTAATTGCCACCGCCACTTTTGGTTGGTTAGACAAATGCAATGACTATATTTCTTGGAATGCCAATAATGGCATGCCACGTGGCCTAGCCATTAAACACAAAATGAGGTTCTCTACTGTGATTTTGGTCTTCCTATCTCAAATTGGAAATTTACGACCGTGAAATGCTAGTCATGATTGTAAAATCAGTCTGACAGACATTTAATGCAAATCTGTCTTGCTTACCTTAAAGATTTAGGCATAGTTTGTTAGTAACATCTCTTTGGTGGTTATTGCTTGTAAATACTCCACCAAACAGATAAGAATGCAAGAGAATTTCATTAATTATAGTCAAACTCTTGCAAATTTACTTCACAACTTTTTATGCTTTGTATGTAAATTATGGTTGTTGGGTGTAAGCATTAAACACCATTATAATTGCTTTTGAGAGTTAGCCTAGCTGCCAAAACTATTGTAATAGGTTGGAGTGTGAGCCTTTGTGAAAAACACTTGAATGAGATTTTTATGTGAGCCTTGAAACATAAATTGTAGGGTTGTGTGTGAGCCATTAAAATACATTATACAAATTTGGTATGAGCTGGAAAACACCACTTTGAGTTAGTGAAATAGCCAATTGTGAAGAATTGGGGAGTGGACGTAGGGTTTGTAAACACCCGAACCACTATAAATACTGTGTACTTTCATTCTACTTCTCTTCCAATCACCAAGAACTTTATCTTTGCTCCAATTTTTTTAGATTCCCATCAATTCAACCCCCCCTTCTTGGTACTCAAGGGCCAATATATCCTTTGGCACCTATCGCAAGACTTAATAAAGGCAAAGGAGTCAGTAAATAATGAGTGCCAAAAGAAACCACTTTGTAATACCTTAGCTTCTATTTTGAAGGGACCAAAATGTCTTCCACATTCTTGTGCATGGCAATGGTGTATGATATCACCCATCTCCTCCTCTACCAAACATCTGTTCATGATTCCATCAACACATTCTTTAAACAGATATGGTTTTTCCCAAAAATAAAATTTTACATCATGAAAAAACTTTTTCTTTTAATAGAAATTGAAATCATGAGGAATGATACCACTTACCAAATAATTAATAAAATCATCATACAAAGGAGTTTGAAAGGCCTTAAGAAGAAGGAGTTATCATATAGAAATGTTTCATTGATGGGGTTGCTTACCTCTTATTCTTAAAGATGCTCCAATCGAGATATATAGTCGACTACTAAGTTTTTAGATAATTTCTTATCTCTAATTTCCAAGTCGAACTCTTAAAGCAATAGCACCCTCCTTATAAGTTGTGGCTTTCCATCCTTTTTTGTGAGCAAGTGTTTAATGGTTACATGGTTAATCTAAACAATAACTTTAGAACCAAGCAAATAAGATTGAAATTTATCAAATGCAAAGACTATAACTAAGTGTTCTTTATCCATTATGGCATAATTAATTTTAGTCATATTAAGGGTCTAGCTTGTATAGTAGATGACATGAAGCCTTTTATCATTTCTTTGCCTACAAACAGCTCTTATGGTAAAATCATTTGCATCACACATCAACTTGAAGGGTAATAAATAATCTGGCTTTGTTATGATGGTCATAGAAGTGAGTTCCTTCTTCAACTTGTGAAATGCATCCAAACAATCATTAAAAAGGTTAAAAGGAGCACCTTTAGCTAAAATATCATAAAAGAGTTAAAAATTTTGGAAAAGTCTTTCATGAAGCACTTATAGAACCCCTTATGTCTAAGAAAACTCCTTATGCCCTTAATGGATGTTGGAGGAGGCAATTTTTCTATTAATTCGATATTGGTTCAATCCACCTTAATGCCATTGGATGAAATTTGTGCATCCAAGAACTATACCTTTACACACTATAAAGTGGCACTTTTGCCAATTAAGCATTAGGTTGGCCTCTTCATATTTTGTAGTACCTTAACAAGGTTAGACAAACAATAATCAAAAGAATCACCAAAAATAAAAAAAATAATCCATGAATATTTCAACCATTTTCTTCGCCATTTCAAAGAATACAGCCATCATGCATTTTGTAAAGTGGTTGGTGCATTGCACAGTTGAAACAGCATGTAACGGTTGGTAAAGGTGCCATATGGGCATATGAAATTTGTCTTCTCCTAATCTTTCAAGGCTATTTGGATTTGATAATAACCTGAATATCCATCTAAAAAGAAATAGTGTTGATGCCTTACAAGTCTTTCTAACATTTGGTCAATAAAAGGTAAAGGAAAATGGTCCTTTTGAGTTGCTGCATTCAATGTCCTATAATCAATGCACACTTTCCACCTCGTCATGATTTTTTAGTAGGGATAAGCTCATTATTTTCATTATTTATGACCATCATCCAGCTTCCTTAGGAACTACTTGAACTGAACTAACCCATACGCTATCTGAAATGGGGTAGATGATCCATGCATCTAACAATTCGACAACCTTCTTTCTAACTACCTCTTTCATGTTAGGATTAAACCCCTTTTGGTGTTCTATGGTAGGTTTATGATTGTCCTCTATTAAGATTTTATGCATCCAAGGCTCGAATCTTATTTTTCAATAACCTTAATAATTTTTCCTCGTGGCTTGTGTAAGATCATTGAAAATGATAACTAGTAGCATGTTATATTTTCTTAAGAATGCATACCTAAGCTAAGAAGGTAAGGGTTTAAGTTCAAGTTAAGCAGGTTTAAGAATGGAGGGTGGAGTTACCTCAAAGTATTTTTCATAATCCAAGGGCTTAACTAGAAAAGAAGAAGAAAAAGAAGAAGAATTGTCACATACCTTAAAAGTTGGGGTATTTACATCTATGGTGCTTTTTATCTCTTCTCCTTCCATTGTTACTATGGCTACCTTTTCAAGTCTTGAATTGTCTTTTTTTTCTTGAATGACTTCCTTGGTACATATTTTGATGATGTCTATCTTTAAAGACCTTTCATCCTCCATGGGTTTCTTGATGGCTTTGTACATATTGAACATTGCCTCTTCATCTCCCACACTCTGATTACAAAGAATAGTTTTCCCAAAAGCAAAGGGATCTCTTTATCCTCTTCCATATCAATTACCATAAAATCTATCGGGATTATGAACTTGTCTACCTTGATGACTAAATCCTCCATTATGCTTGTTGGATATATAATTGAGTGATTTGTTAATTGGTGAGAAATCCTTATTGACTTTATTTCACTGATACTTGATTTTCAAACATAGATAAGGGCATTTGATTGATACTAGATCTTAGATAATAAAGAGCTTTATCAAATGAAATTTGACCAATATCATAAGGTATAGAAAAAATTCCTAGATCTCCTCTTTTTAGAGGTAATTTATTAAGGAGAATGGCACAACACTCCTTAATTAAGGTCTCGATTTCATAGTCCTCCAAGTGTTTTTTCTTTGAGAACACCTCCTTCATGAACTTAACATACTTTGGCATTGCACCCCTATAAAAGGTAAGTTAATTTGGATCTTTTTGAGCATGTCAAAAAATTTGGTAGACTGCTTATCCATCCCATGTTACTTAAGTCTTTACGAGAAAGGAATGAGGGGCACAAATGGCATAACCCTCTTCTTAGGTTTGTCCTACATAATGGTCTCTTCTTTATCTACCTTGTTTTCTTCTTTTATTTCATCCTCTACCTTGGATTGAAGTTCCTTACCACTCCTTAAAGCTATGGATTTCACTTGTTATTTAGGATAGGCTTCAAAATTGCTAAGTAGGGTACCTAAAGATCGAGAGCTAAGGGCATTGGCTATTTATCCTATTTGGATCTTAAGGTTATGAATGGAAGATGAGTGATTTTTGGTGACTAGGTCTATTTTGGCATCAAGTTTCCTAATCATCTCATCTTAGTAATCAAGTCTAGCATCGGTATTAGATATGAATTTTTCCATGAAGTTTTCTAGGCTTGATTTCTTTTCTTGAGGTCGGTAATTTGGTGGTGAGGGTTAGAAATTAGTTGGTCCTTATGTTTTGGGATTTAGGATATTGCTATTTGACCAAAAGAAGGTGGGGTGATTTTACCAACTTGGATTATAAGTATTAGAATATTGATTATTAGGTTGACAATTAAAGTTCCCTATAAAGTTTATGTTTTTGAGCAAAGGGATTCCCCACTTGACAATCAATACTTTTATGCCCATTTTCCCCATAAAGATCACACATAACTTGCAAGAAAGGAGATGACACCATATAACAATTAAAGGACTTAATTACTTAGAGATGATACTTGAGGTTGCAAAGCATTCACATTTTGAATTTCTGCCACTTTCTTTAGTGTAATACTTTTATGGGCTTGATAATCGTTGTTTGCCATTATCTCAATCAAGTTATAAGCCACATCCATCATTTTGTCTATGAGAGGTTGTCTAACTATTGCATCTATGATGATCTTAATTTACCTAAAGAGTCCATTATATAAAGTAGGCACGATTGACCACTTAAACATTCGATGATTCAAACATCTTTTCAAGAGATCTTTGAACCTTTCCTAAGTTATATTTAATGTATGCCCATCTAGTTTATTGAATGTGATGATTTTGTTCCTAATCCTTGCCATCTTTAATGGAGGAAAACATTTATTGAGAAAAGCTTAAGAAAATTGGTCCCATGTGGACGCTTTAGGATCTAATGAACTTATCCATGCCTTAGCCTTATCCTTAAGAATAAAGGTAAGGAGGCATAATCTTATTGCATTCGCTGATAGTCCATTTTATCTAAAGGAATTACAAATCTCTAAAAAGTTTATTATGTGAGCATTGGGATCTTCATGAGAAAGGCCAGGGAATTTGATAGTATTGGTAAGCATTTGAATGAAAGCCAGCTTGATTTCAAAGTTTTTTGCATTAATAGTTGCTCTAATGATAACCAGTTGCAATTCTTCAAGAGGTGGTGTAGTGAGCTCTTTTAAAGGTCGATTTTCTTTATTTGTCATCTCTTGATTTTGTTGGTGTTCTCACCTTCTTTAGTTAGAGTGAGTTCAATTTCAAGGTCGAAAGGAAGCAAGTCTTCATCATTTTCTTTATTACGAGTTCTAGTCATACACCTAAGCAAAGAAATAAGAAACCCAAGTTAAAAATAGAAAATAAAACTCTAGATTAATACATACATAATAACTTAGTATTAAAGTCATTAATCCCTAGCAATGACACCAAAAACTTGGTGAAAAGTGTGTTAGGTATAAAATTACCCTTTAACTACAAGTGCATAGAACACAAGTATATAGTATACTATGAGTACGAATATCATTCTCACGAGGATCAAGTTTAAGTACTAAGTATTTTTTATATCTTATATTATCGAGAAAACTAAAGCAAATTAGTAACTATAATGAAAGCAAGAAAGTAAACTAACTAATAGTGCAATAACATGGAAACAATCAATGGATAAATGTGGCTAAGGGCTCAACTTCACTTAGCAACTTCTAATGCATTCTTAGTTCTCATTCAATTGGTTTATTCATCTAATGTTACTATCAAGTCACTGAGGTAGTTAATCAATCTCTCTCAGGTATTAATAAATATATAAAAGCATGTTAAGTTAAAGGTCTCTCAACACAAAAGCTATGGATCATGCAATTGAATTTTCATGCAAGACTTTAATGATAGCAATACATTATTAAGGTTTCCCAACACATAACAAAGCAAGAGAATTATTGAGGATCCATACCATGAAAAGCAAGTCTCGATAGTCAATTCATATAACTAAATATGATTAATGGTCAGTCAATCAATAACATGAAGCACTCAATAATTGGTAACAAAAAGAATGAATGAAAACCAAAAGGGATTGTATTAGGAAATCCAAAAATTATCACACAAAATCCATCTACAACCTTAGCCTCGAGGGTTTTAATTCAAGATAAAGAAGAAAAGAAAATAATTAGTTCAATAACAATGGGAGCCATGGACTTATTCTTGAATCTCTTTAATTGGATTGCACCTCTTTCTTCAAAGCCCTTGCCTTGCTCTTTAGATTACTCCTTCTACCTTTATTGCTCTCTCTCTCTCTAACTTTTGGTTGATTTCTCATGCCCTAATTCTCATCAAATTGCATCCTTAAATAAGGCTCCAATGATATCTCTAAAGTAGCAAATGATGAGGGAAGGAAAAGGAAAATAATTTTTAGAATATCACAAGTATGAATTGAAGGTTAATGAGGTGCATAATTGTGCACCATTGAAGCATGACCGTATGTTAGCGTGATCCCCTTAGCCTTTGCTACAAAGATAGGATGCACGACTATGCTTCATGGCTGTGCATTTTGATTTCTCTTTAGATTTTCTTGGCACAGTAATACACAACCATGTGTTTTGAGGCATGGTTGTGTGCTTCCTTTTTCTCTCTTTTAAGTGCTTTTCTTCACTTCCAAACCTATAAAATACAATAACATGCATTAAGCCCATTTGTATGCAAAATTAAGTTATAAATGCATGGAATTGAAGGAGAATTAGGCAATAAAACATGTAAATTATAAGGCTAAATAGATTACTCAATTTTATGTCTTCATTATCATTATTATCATAATCTATTTATTACTTTCATTTCTTTACTTTTTAGATTAGTTTGTCACCATCATCATAGTGAACTATAGATAATCATATTAGTTAGACTGATAGTCCTTAATAACCTAGTCCCTATGGATATGACAACCCTTCTCTATACTATAACTTACATGTGCACTTGTATGTCCACACATCAAGTTTTTAGCACCATTATTAGGGACTAGCATCTTTGTTAATATTATTTAAGAATAACAAATGATTAATGTAGAGATTCTTTTTTCTTTATTTTCTTTTTTATTTTATTTACTTATTCCTCGTATCGTCTTTGTACCTTTAGGTTTTTTTGTTTTATACAAAGGACCCGTAGCCATGAACTCCCCTCCATACAATTTAGAGATAAAGAGAACATTAAGAACTTTATGTCTTGGGAATGGAAACATAAAAAATATAGACATGGTTGAAGAGAATAACACTTGTAGAACTTTATGTGATTTTTCTATGTTGAACATGACCAGTCAAGCAAGCATTATTAGATCGACTATTTTAGTGAATAATTTTAAGATCAAGCCTGCCATTATTCGGATGGCTTCTATTGCACAATTTAGACGTCTTGATGGATAGGATCCTTACACTCATTTGACAACCTTTTTGGAGATTTGTACAACATTCAAAATTAATGGAACCTTAGACAATGTGCTAGGGCTATGCCTTTTCCCATTCTTACTATAGGATACAGCTAAGCTTTGGTTAAATAGTTTGGCACCAAACTCCATTGCAACATAGGATCAATTATCTCGACCTTTCCTGAACAAGTACTTCCCACCTCAAAAGACAACAAACTTTTGCAATAAGATAACCACCTTCCATAAGAAAGATTATGAATCATTACATGATGTATAGGAACGATATAATGATTTGTTATATCGATGCCCAAAAAATGGGTTACTAGATTGGTTTATTCCTCAAGTATTCTATAATTGGTTGAGAAATTCTATGAAGATCGTTATTGATGCAGATGAACTATGTGAATAATTTTGGTTAGAAACAGTCATAACATAACAATTGTTATTCAAACACCTACAACCCAAGATGGAGTAATCACTTTAATTTCAATTGCAGAGGACATTTTAGTAGATCTAATATGAATCAATAATAAAATTCTAGAGCACCTTCGAGGTTTCAATAATCATAAGGAGTATATCAAGGCTATCACTTTGTGAAGTAGTACACAGTTACAATAACTGAAGGAGAGTGACATGAGTAAGGATGAAAGAGATGGTTTTAATAACCATGATGAAGAAAATGATGTGGAAGAGTCAGCACAAAAGGAGAAATAAGTGGAAGAGCCTAACCCGAGTAATAAAAAAGTCGAGAGGAAACTATTAGCAAGTCATCACTTAAACCATATGTGCCTTTTTTGCCTTTTGTTCAAAGATTCAAAATTTTTGGAGGTCTTTAAGCAACTACATATCAACATCCCATTCTGTGAAGCTCTAAAATAAATGCCCTCTTATACCAAGCTTCTCAAGGAGATTCTTTCATACAAAAAGAAGTTTGAAGAGTATGAGACAGTTGCTTAATTAAAGAATCTACTACTACCTTTCAAATAAATGCCCACCTAAGCTCAAAGATCCAGGTTGTTTCTCAATCCCATGTTTAATTGGTGATGTTAATTTTCATAAGGCATTGTGTGATTTATGTGCAAGTGTGAGCTTGATGCCTTTGTCAATTTATGAATAAGATATCTGGTAGGAATTTTAGAGGATGTACCCATCAAAATTGGCAATTTTTATGTGCCAATGGATTTTGTTGTGCTAGACATGGAGGAAGATGTGTATATTCCTATTATTTTAGGGAGACCATACCTTGCCACAGTCAGTGCCTTTGATTAATGTCAGAAATAAGCTTTCCTTTGAAATTGGTAATGATTCGATAGAGTTCAGTATTCTTTAAATGGAAAAACAACCAATTATTAACAAAGGGTGTTTTTAGGTTGATTTTATTGATGGCTTTCTTGAGAAAAAGTTCTTATAGCAAAATTCTAGAGTTCTTTTTGAGACATTCCTAATGCATAATGATGATTCCATTCATGAAGAAAAGGAAGAAGTAAAACTTGTCCACCTTCTTGAAGTAACACCATTTTTGCTACTTGTAAAAAGCCTAAGGTATGAATCACTCCAAACTAAAGTCCTTAAGCAATCATTCTAAATTAATAAAGTTCCAAAGGTAGAGCTCAAACCACTACCTAAGAATTTGAGGTACGGTACTTACCCTATCATTTGTAACTCTACATTGAATGATGAATAAGAAGATAAATTACTTAGGTTGCTTAGATAACATAAAAGAATAATTGGCTATAATATTCATAACTTGAAAGCATAAAATCCTCAAGAAGCATGCATCGTATGCTAATAGAGGAGGGTTGTCAATCATCAATTACACACCAACGAAGGCCTAAGATGAAAGAGATTGTTAGAGGTAAAGTCATCAAGTTGTTTGATGTTTGGATCATTTACCCTATCTCTAATAGTAAGTAGGTGAACCCCATTCAAGTAGTGCTAAAGAAGGATGGGATGATAGTGGTAAAAAATGAAAATAATGAATTTATACTCACTAGGACAATAATGAGTTGGCAAATGTTCATTTACTATAAGAAACTTAAGAGTGTCACCTGTAGGGACCACTACCCTTTGCCTTATATTGACTAGGTTTTGAAAAGGTTAGCCAAATATTCCTTTTTTTATTGTTTAAATGGTTACTCGAGATTCTATCAAATCCCCATTCAACCTAAAGATTAAAGAAGACCACCTTTACATGTCCTTATGACACTTATACATTCAAAATGATGCCTTTTGGTCTTTACAATGCTTTCGCCACATTCTAAAGATGCATGACATCCATTTTTTTTATTTTATTAAGGAAATAATGGAAGTTTTTTTAGATATTTTTTTATTTATGGCACTAAATTTGATTATTGTTTGTGTAACTTTGCTAAAGTTGTGTAACGATGTGAAGAGGTTAATGTAGTACTTAATTGGGAGAAATGGTTAATGAAGGAATTGTGCTTATTCATTTGGTTTATAACCATGGCATTGAAGTTGACAGGGTGAAGGTTGAAATCATTTAACAACTACCACCACCAACATTTGTTTGAGGAGTTTGAAGTTTTCTTAGTTATGTCAGGTTTTATAGGTGATTTATTAAAGATTTCTTTAAAATAGCTAAGCCTTTATGTAATTTTCTTGCTAAAGATGTTGTCTTTCATTTTGAACAACCTTCTCTTAATGTTTTTCATAGGATTAAGGAGGCATTGATTTTGGTACCTATCATGCAATCACCAAATTATAGCTTACCCTTTGAGATCATGTGTGAAGCAAATGACTTTACTATTGGTCTAGTCTTGGGATAATGAAAAGATAAAAAGCCTTATGTCATCTACTATGCTAGCAAGATCATCGATGAAGCATAAGTGAACTACACCACTATTTGAAAAGGACTTGTTAGCCATAGTATTTGCAATCGATAAGTTTTGAGTCTATTTAGTTGCGGCCAAAGTCATTATCTATACTTATCATGCTGCTTTGAAATACCTTCTCTCTAAGAAGGATGTTAAGCCATGACTAATTTGGTGGATCTCACTATTGCAAGAATTTGACCTGGAGATTCGAGAAAAGAAGGGCACTGAAAATATGGTAGTTGATCACCTTTCAAGGCTTGAAAGAAACATGGAGAATATGCAATCTGACATTTTGCCAGTTGATAATTCTTTTCAAGTTGATCACTTAATGATGATTTCTCAATCACATATTCCATGGTATGCTAACATCATTAACTACTTGGATTGTAATGTCTTGCCTCCTGACTTAAGCTATCAATAAAAGAAAAAGTTTGTGCATGACATTAGAAACTACTAAAAGATGTGATGATGGCCTAAAATGGAGATCCTTACCCTAAGATGAAGTGTATGATGTTTTTGAGACATTACCATACTATGAAAGTAAGGAGTCATTTTAGATCTTCCAAGAGAGTTATAAAAGTCCTATAGTGTGGTTTTTATTAGCCAACCTTATTCCATGATGTTTGAAACTTTGTACTCAATTGTGATGTCAACAAATAGGTAACATCTTAAAGAGGAATGAAATGGCCCAACATGGGATTCTAGAGGTTGAGCTTTTCGATGTATGGGAGATAGACTTTATGGGTCTCTTTCCACCTTCTTATATGAACATCCCTTTCCACCTTCCTATAAGAATAGGTACATACTTGTAGTTCATTATGTTAGAAAATGGGTAGAAGCAGAGGCATATCCCACTAATAATGCTTAGGTGGTGATGAAGTTCTTGAAGAAATACATTTTCATAAAATACAACACTATAAGGGCTATAATCAATGATGGTGTTTTTCACTTTTGTAATCACCAATTTAAGAGCCTTTTATGAAAATATGGTGTGACTCACAAAGTTGCAACCCTTATCACCCCTAAACAAGTGGCCAAATTGAGGATAGTAATAAGTAACTCAAGCAAATCCTAGAGAAAATTGTCAATCATTCAAGGAAAGGCTAGTCATCCAAGCTTGATAATGCATTTTAGGCATATCGAAAAGCCTACAAAACTTCATTGGGCATGTCATCATTTAAGTTGGTGTTTCGTAAATCATGTCATCTTTCAATTGAGCTAGAGCACAAAACATATTGAGCAATTAAAACCTTGAATTTTGATTTAAAGCAAGCTAAAGAAAAGAGGCTCCTATAACTTGATGAATTAGAAGAGCTAAGGTTCAATGAATATGACAATGCTAAGTTGTATAAGGAGAGAGCTAAAAGATGGCATGACAAGCATTTAGCATGTCAATAGTTTAGAGAGGGCCAATTGGTGTTCTTATTTAACTTTTGTTTGAAATTATTTCCAAGAAAACTGAAATCATGATTGTTGGGCCATTTCCCAGTTGTTAAGATCTTTTCCCATGGAGTAATAGAGATAGCAAATCAAAAAGGGACACATTTAAAGTCAGTGGCCATTGACTCAAGTCATACATCATTGGAGATTCTATCAATGCAACAACATCCATCCCCCTTTCATCACCATAGTAAAATGATTGGAGAATGTTAAGCAAACAATCATAAATTAGCATTCTTGGGAGGCAACCTAAGTTTTTCTTTCATTTGGATTTCTTTTAATTTTCATTTCATTTCTTTAGTGTTTTGTTATTCTTGAATTTAAATTATAATTCTACATTTACTTTCTTATGTAGTAGCCAAGAAAAGAGACTGAGTTTGAAGACAATCGTAGAAATTCCTTATAGGCTCAGAGTTTTGTACTCAGTGTCAACATTCAATTACGTTCCACCTTGCAAAAAGAGAGAGTAATTCTTCCATCCTTTCACCTTTTATTTTGCCTATTTAAGCCATGAAGCACAATGCCATAAATAATTGTGGGAGTTGTATTTGTGTATAATTAGCATGTTCCAAATTAAACAAAATTTTTTTAGTAGATTATGAAGAATTATGCTTGGACCTATGCACAAGACTAAATACACCAAAAAAAATTTATGATTTTTGCAAATTTGGCTTTTCTTGGCTTTATTTGGTAATCATTATAAGTAAACTACAAGAGATTATGTCATTCTTTGGATGTATGTGAGTTAAATGAATTTTGAGTTAGTTGCAAAGTTGTAAAGTGTAACGTATGAATTTAAGATAGTTTGAATCCAATATGGTGATACTTTACATGTATATTGAAGCAAGTAATTTAGCTAGTTATGGATAGATGCAATTGCATTAGCTTTAATTGAAAGAAGAATTGCTTTTATACTTTGTTAATTAATATTGATGAAGTAGTTTTTAATAAGATATGATTTAGAAATAATTAAAGTAAAGAATATATACTCTGTTGTTTTTGCGATGCTTAGTAATCGAGGATCTTCAAGACTAATGTTGATTTTCGTATAAAACGACAATCAAAAGCATGGGTATGCAAAGCATTTCGAATGAAGTTGTATGTTGAGTAACCAGGTTCATTCATTACCAATGTTTGTGTTTGCATAAAAATGCATATTAATTAACTCTTTTGGAAAGAAAAAAAAGGAAAGGAAAAGTGAAAGTGAAAGATTATGTGTTAATGTAGAATGAATCCTAATGATCTCTTGTGGTTAAAGCTTATCTTCTCGTTACTAATTAGCAAAGACAATGGTGATTCAACATATTTTATAAAGTGATTTTGTCTATTGATAAGCTAGTTAGAATTATTATTGAGATATGTATGTAAAAGATAGTCTTATTTTTTCTAGCTTTCCATTAATTAATGAGTTTCCTCTTCAAAGTAGCAAATTAGCTGAGGTTCATTTGTTTTAAGTAAGTCCATGATTGGTATGTCTAATGTGGTACTTAAGTGATTGTCATTCCAAGCAAAATGAAGTTACATATTTTTGTAAAGTTTGTAAATTATTTTATCTATATAGTTCTTTGTTACTTAAGGATAAGCAACGACTTAAGTGTGGGGGAATTTGATGAACTCAATTTATTCATAGTATTTCATTAGGTTTTTTTAGCTTAATTTATTACTTTTTTATTTTAAGTTGGGTTATTTTAATGTTAGTTTATATTATTCCTCATACTTAGATGTTACATGGTGATTTTTAAATGTTTGAATGCATTTAGAGCTGATTTATACTAAGCTAACACAAGGAAGAAACTGCAGGACTAAATTGAAATTTGACTAGTGAAGGCTTGAAGCATTTTGTCACGCCTCTGACTTTTGTCACAACCTGAAACTTTTATGCACAAAACTTGATGTCGTGAGAGCGACAAAAGTGGCAGGCCAAGAAGCTGACGAATCCCTGAGTATTTTTCAATATGGATTAAGTTATTTCAAAGACCTATATATAGGAAACTTAGAGGTTTTGATAGGGAATCTTTTGGGGAGTATTTTTAGCAACCCTTAAGAGCCAAAAATAAAAAATAATAATAATAGTTTAAACATCTTTTGAAAGAGAGGAACATAAGGATTCAAGTTTCAACAACGGAGGATTGAAAAATCGATTAAGTTATTTCTCTTACCTATCATGTTTCTAATCTAAGTTTTATGGATTATTTTCATACTTTTTCTCTATTATTGATTTCTAATAAGATGAGAGGCTAAACTCCTTCCTTAGGATTGAGTTTGAACTTATAATGGTGTGACTTATGATTTGACATTATATTTATGAATGAATGGGACCTAATTTGATTTAATGGTTAAGTGATTAATACCTATGAATACTTTGCCACTATTTAAATGATTTTAGATGTTGAATGAAGTAATGAGAGTTAAAGTTTAACATTGGACCATTAATCATTAAGCATAGTTTATTTCAGTTTAGAGATAGATGCATGATAAGGGCATTCAAGGTTAATCACAAAGCTTGATATGTTAATGTTTAAACTTGTCATGAGAGTAAGTCTTGTTTCATGTTAGTATCATCTTAATCACTTTAAGAAAAGGTTTAAAAATTTTTAGGATAGCCTCTCTCAATATCATCCATTCATGAAATAAACATAAAGTCCATTGATTGATCTATATCCATTATAAGGGATTACTCAGTGCTAAGTCTTCATTATCATTGTTATCATAATCTATTTGCTATTTTCAATTCTTTGACTTTTAGATTAGCTTTTCACTAATGTCATAGTAAACTCTAGATAATCATAGTAGTTAGACTAATAGTACTTGATAACCTAATCCCTATGAATATGACAATCCTTATCTATACTATAACTTGCACTTGAACTTGCACTTGCATGACCACACATCAGTGAGTTCTTTGAAAAACAAACTCAGCTCCATTAATGGTTTCCAAATTTGTGAAGGTAAAAGCTTATGAAAAGCAATAAGGAGTAATTACTGCATAACCATATGACAATCATGGCTTTTCATTTTAGACAACTTTAACTTTTGCATATCAACAAATCGAGCTACATTGGATACACACATATATAGAAATTTGATAGTCTTTAACCATTCACATAAGACTTGTTTACTTTGCTTATCCATGTATACTTAGCCTTGGGATATTTTCTTTTTGCATTATCCTAATGTAACTTTGAACAATGATAAAATAACTTCAAGTCTTCTCTAGATTTGGCATTATGTTTGGATTCTCCCTCGATATTCAAAACGATGTTAAAAGAATTTTCAAACGTGTTCTTCTCTATATGTATGACCTCCAAATTATGCCAAAGCAAATTGGCATTCCAATAAGCCAAATCCCATAATATACTTCTTTTCTTCCACCCACATCTTCTTCATTTATCTATTTAAGCATTAACCTCATTTGACCCAAGTTCAATTACTTTCATCAATAGTGATTTCAACCAATACCTTCATTCATGTTCGTATAGGCAAAGCCATATCATCAACTATCTAATTCTTCAGAAACGTAGTCTTGTTCCAACAAAAAGGATGATCGGGAGGTAAGAATTTATGGGTATTATCAAACCATGATTGCTTACCACCATTCATCAACGTGAAAGCATTAGTATATTCCATGCAATATGGACATGTAAGTTTGCCTTGAGTACTCCAACTAAACAACATATCATATACAGAGAAATTACTTACTACATAAAACAACTCGCATCTAAAAATTCTATTTTGTTGAAATATCATGTCTTCACCCTAAATTCCCAAAATAGTTTTAATACTACAATCATAGGTTGCAATAATACATCTAACTTCTATTTAGAATTGTTTGGTCCAAGAACCAAAATAGAAAGAAACATATACTCCTCCTTCATGCACATCCAAGGAGGTAACTATTAGCTATGACTATAATTGGCTAACATGAATATTAATGTCCAGATTACTGAAAGGTTGAAAACTATTAATGCATAATCTCAAATAAATATTGCAAATTTCATATGCAAACTGTGGATCCAAACTATTGAAATGCTTTCATGCGAGTGCATCTGAACAATGTTCCATCACACCCTCTTCCTGTTCATGCTCTGCATGCCATCACATATACTTGGCAATTGCTTCAGAAGCATACAATCTATACAGCCTCGAAGTTAAAACAAAGTAATATATCTTCTTATATGGAACTTCTTTTTTAGATGTACTTGTACCTTGAGGCATGCACTTATATGTTGGAAAATCACAAAACTTGCATGTTCTCAAGTCATTGCCTTCAACCCAATATAATATGTAATGATTATTGTAATAGTGAATCTTTTCTTCAAGAAGACCAAAACCTTTTATCAACTTCTTTGCACTATAAAACCTGTCAACCATTGTGTTATCCTAAGGGAAAAACTCATTGTACCATTGTAAAACATCATTGTAATGTCTTTCAGATAAATGGTACTCGAATTTTATTTCATCTATCATGTAACCGTAAATAATTTGAAATTTTTTTTTGTAACCTGACCACAAGTCCTCATTAGTAGCATCTAACATATTATACAACTTTTGAGATGTCAAATTTGAGACTTCACTCATTCCAGTCCAATCAAACCCTAGCCCAGCATCTTCCATGATCATATTATGGATTGCAATAGGAGAAGCTTCACTCGTGCATATATATCAAGTGAAAACTCATGTTTTATCTGCAACTGAAGTGTCAGATCAACACACTTTCTCATGCAAATACCATTCATAATAGCTAAAAACAAAACTTTAAATAAGATGCAACACTACAGTATTTGATTCCAAATAACTGCGATTCAAATACTTATTATGATTACACAGATATATAATCTTATTTCCATCAGTTGAGAAGTAAGAGTTTAATTAAGATACTTTTATTTTTTATTTAAATTAATTTAATTTTTTCTTAATTAAATTCATTATATAATATATAATAATTTTATATTTAAATTTAAAAGTTTAAAAATTTTAAATTTAATTTTCTAATTTATAAATATCTCAATCTCTCATTTGAAAAAATTTCCTTTCAATCTCTCATTTGGATATTTTAAATAATAAATTATTTAAACCATTTCAAATAAAAGCTTCAAAGAAATATTTAAAAAATCAATTAAAAAATTTACCCTTAAAATAAAAAATTAATTTATTATATTATTATTTAAATACAAAAAATAAAATTTATAATTTAATACATAAAATTAATATAAAAATAATTATTTATTAACTAAATTAAGAATAAAATTTTAATATTTTTGTGAAAAATTATTTAAAGTGAGTACAAAATAAAAATATCATCATAATAAGATTTAAACTTAATTTTGAATCTCATTAAATTAATTAAAAAAATAAGAATCAATTTTATCTAAATATATAATTTACTAAATGTTATTTTGACTTGGGATGCAATTGAAACTAATTCTTCAAATTAAGGCGCAATTTGCTCAATTAAAAATTTTGAATACAATTGAAAATTCATGAAAAAGTTTAAATTTTTTACGTCATTGAGCCTAAAAGTAATTTGAAATTCACTACATAGATTCAGTCAAGCATATGAATAAAAACATGACAATTTGGTTATACGATATACAAACCTAGATTCTAATTTTAACATTGAGGACTTAAAGTTGGACTTTAAATGTATCCTTCCCTGTTCGCAAGCAAAGCATGAAAAAAGTGCCAGTTTGCCTTCTGATTGTTGATTTCTAGACTAGCAGAAGCTGCATGCCACAATATTACAAGACAGAAAAATGGTGAATTTTCTTCATCTCTCTAATCCGCGTCTTCCTCCATTTGTACTACGTTTTCAATGATTCTTTTACAAGGCTCAACTATGTACATTTGGATAAATATTTGACCTTAGGAATTGCAACATTACTCCAGTCAGCGAAATTCCCATGTAATGAAAGTGAACTGATGCTCAATTGACAAATGCAAATGCAAGTCATTAGTAGTCCAAGGATCCCACTTTACCCTTAGATTCACAGGTAAAGTTCGAAGGTTGCCACAATATTTCTTAATGGGTAGCAGACGACAATGCATCTTCCGAGTCCACCTTCAGCTGAGAATAACATATGAAACGCAGACAGTTTGGTTAAAAAACAATGCGAAATAATGACCAAACGAAGAGTTATTAATAGGAAACTAAGGTGAATCCATTTTAGTCCTTGAAAAGTTTGCCCTCACATACAGACCAGAAGAAAATTTCAAATATTACAATATCGGCCAATTTTCATTGCAATGCTAATATTGATATTGCTAGTTTATATTTTTTATTGTCATAAATAATTTGACATCAAATTAACCTACCATCAAAAGACTAATATTGACTAAATACTCGTCTATTTTTAACATTAAACATTAACATAAAGTTCACAGTCCTAACATAACCACGTATACT
>CATIWR010557144.1:0-10000 GCA_949677035.1 Omphalea diandra | reverse complement strand
GTACGGAAATTTAGAAATGTGTATGTGTTAATATTAGGACGATAACCTAAAAAGGCAAATTTATATACTATTATGTGTTAAATACTATTATGATGATTATGTGAAATAGGCTTATTTATTAATTATCATTTGTATGGCAATATAAAGTGGTAAATTACATTGAGTTTTGAACGATATATTGTATTGGTATAAACAGTGAAAGTAATCTAAGTAAAAGTATTAATGATGGTACTGTGATTAATGTATAATTATCTCTTGATGATTCATATTATTCAATTCATTACCCAAATTTGAGAAATTTATTGCATAGAAGATATTAAAATTGAATACAGTAATTCATTTGAATATCTCATAAATACGCAAAGTTTATGGCATTTCTCATTATAATTAGATATTGTTCTTTCTTCCTACATAGATCACTTGATTTACTCATATTTTTTTGTGGCTGGCTAATCTATATAATTCTCATAAGGATAAGATTTTCTAATATAATTTCTTATAAATGAAAACTCTCTTAGCGAAATTAGGTCAATAATTACTTAAAGAGATCAAATAGTTGGACATCTTTATATAAAAAAAATGGAAAGATAAAATTATAAAATAAATTGAAATTTTCTCAAGTTACAGAAAGATGTAAGTGGATTAGCTCCTAATTGCTTCTTCAATAGCATTTATATTTTATTTGAAAGTAATTAATTTACTTACTAAAGCTTAGATTAATTAGACTAATTCCATTAATAGTTTGTTTTTCAATATATCTTAGCAACATTTCTTAACGCTAATCTTACTTAAGCAAAATAACGAAAATAGTTATCTATTAAAATAATCAATTAGAATTCATTTAATGAAGCTTACATATTTTTATGAATAATTTTATAGTTAGAAAAAGGGAATATAATAATGATATTGGCCACCAATTCATTCAAATGGTTCTATTTTTAGCATACACCCACCTTTTTATGTTTAAAATTAGAAAGATTAAAAATAACATAAAAGTTTCATAATAAATATTGTGATTCCCATAATAAATATTGCAATATGCAAATCAAAGTTTAAAAATTTGATCGCCCATTATGTTGTATGCTCTAATTTAATCAATAAATGACAACCTTTCCCAAACACCATGTAGTAAAGGATGGTACCAATTAGAGTTTTATAGGGGATGCGATAAGCCCAAACTGCATCAAGAAGCTTTAATGACCAATTTTTTCTTAAGGAATTGATGGTCTTCTCTAAGATTTACTTGATCTCCCTATTAGATACCTCCACTTGACCACTTGTTTTGGGATGGTAAGGTGTGGCTATCCTGTGGTTTACTCCATATTTCTTTAACAAATTCTCAAATTGCCTATTGCTAAAAAGTGATCCTCCATCACTAATAATTATATGGATGGCTCTAAAATTGGTAAAGATGTGTTTCCTTAAAAATTGAATCAACACCTTAGCATCATTGATTAAAGTTGTTATGGATTTGACCCACTTAGATACATAACACCACTAAGATGTATTAATTCCTAAAGGATTTTAGAAAGGGTCACATGAAGTTTATTCCTCAAACATCAAAGAGCTCCACTTCAATTATTGAATTCAAAGGCATCTCGTTCCTTTTAGAGATATTACCTACTCTTTAGCATTTGTCACAAATCTTTATAAAAGCAAAAGATTCAATAAATATTGAGGGCCAAAAGAATCCACTTTGTAATACTTTAACTATGGTATTGGATGGACAAAAGTGTTTGTCACATTCTTGTCCATGGCAAAAAAAGTAAGATATCTCTCATCTCCTGGTCCAGTACATATTGCCTTATAATTCCATCGACACACTCCTTAAACAAATAAGGCTCCTCCTCAAAATATAATTTAGCATCATACAAAAATTTTTAATATGAGTTGAAATTATAAGGAATAATGTTGTTTACCAAATAATTGACAAAATGAACATTCCAATGGGTTTTGAGAGCCTTAAGATGAAAGTGTTGCTCATCTAGGAAAGTTCCATTGATGGGAATACTCACCTTTTCCTCTTAAATATGCTCTAATCGCGAGAAGGGATTGACCAACACATTTTTTGACTCATTTTTGTCTCTAATATCCAAATCAAACTTTTGTAGCAATAGAATCCATCACATAAGCATTAGCTTTACATCCTTCTTAGCAAGCAAAGATCAAATAGTTGCATAATCAGTATAAACAATTACTTTATAGCTAAGTAAATATTATCTAAATTTTTTGAAAGCAAAAATTATAGCTAAGAGTTATTCTTTCGTGGCGGTGTAGTTGATTTGGGCATCATTAAGGGTCTATCTTGCATGGTATATCACATGAAGTATCTTGTCCTTCCTTTACCCCTAAAATAGCTCTTATAACATAGTCACTTACATTACACATCAACTCAATTGGCAAGGACCAATCTAGCTTTGTCATGATAAGAATGAAAGTGAGTTCCTTCTTTAACCTATGGAAAACAACCAAACAATCATTAGTAAAATTAAAAGGAACATCCTTAGTTAAAAAATCACAAAGGGGTTCAGAAATTTTTGAAAGTCCATAATGAAATGCTTATAGAACCTCGCATGTACTAGAAAACTTCTTATGCCCTTCATGGTTGTTGGAGAAGGTAGTTTTTTATGACATTGATTTTTGCTTAGTCCACCATAATGTCATCGAATGAGACCTTATATCCAAGTATAATACCTTATGTAACATGAAATGACACTTTTCCCAACTAAGCACAAGGTTGGTTTCTTCACATCTTTGAAATACCTTATCAAGCTTAGTCAAACAACCATCAAAAGAATCACCAAAATCATCCATGAAAATCTCAACTATTTTCTCCACCATTTTGGACAATATAGCCATCTTCTCTTGATCCTTCGATTTTACTTGAATTAATAATAACCCAAGTATCCATCTAGGAAGTAATAGTACTTGTGCCCTATAAGCCTTTCCAACATTTGTCAATAAAAGATTAAGGAAAATGATCCTTACAAGTTGCCACATTTAACTTCCTATAATCAATGTACAATTTCCACCTTATCACGATTTTAGTAAGGATAAGCTCATTATTTTCATTAATTATAATTCTCATCCTCCCTTTCTAAAAAACTACTTGAACTGGACTAACCCATAAGCTACCTGAAATAGGGTAAATTCCTTCTACATTTAATAACATCACAACCTCTTTCCTAACTATGTCTTTAATATTAGGGTTAAGCCTCCTTTGATGTTCTATTATAGGTTTGTGATTGTGCTCTACTATGATTTTCTATATGCAAAGTGTAGGACTAATCCCCCTAATATCCGTTATGGTCCAACCTAAGGCTTTAATCCTATTTCTTAACATTTTCAATAACTTTTCCTCTTATGCTTGTGTGAGTTCATTGAAAATGATAACTAGTAGTATGTTATCCTTCTCTAAGGATGCATACCTAAGATAAAGGTGTAGGGGTTTAAGTTCAAGTTTAAGACGTTTAAGGATAGAAAGTGGGGTTATCTTAAGGTACTTCTTATGATCTAAAGGTTCAATAAAAGAAGAAGAAGAAGAAGGGTTATTGCATACCTCAAAAGTTGGAGTACTTACCTCTATAGTATTGTCTTCTTCCTCATTCTCCACTTTTACTAAGGTTACCTTTTTAAGATCAAGGATCTCTCACTTTTCTTAAAAGATTTCTTTAGTGCATTCTTCAATGATGTCGATCTTAAGCCACCTTTCATCTTCTTTAGGCTTTTTGATGACCTTATACATGTTGAACACTATTTCTTCATCTCCTATATCTAAGGTGAGTGTTCCTTCTCTCACATTAACCAAAGCACCACTAGTTGCAAGGAATGGTCATCCTGAAGGTAATGAAATCTCCCTATCTGCCTCCATGTCAAGCATCATAAAGTCTAAAAAAATTATGAACTCACCCATTTTGATGAGCATATCCTCCACTATCCTCATTGTATATATGATTGATTGGTCTTCTAGTTGAAGGGACATCTTTATAGACTCCATCTCGCTAATACCTAGTTTTTCAAAAATAGAAAAAAAACATTAGATTGATACTAAAGTCTATATCATAAAGAGCTTTTTTAAATGAAACATGAACAATTTTACAAGGTACAGTGAAACTCCTTAGATCTCCTCTTTTTAAAGATAACTTGTTAACATTACTCAGTTAAGGTAGCTCTTTCACACTCCTCTAATTTGCACTTTTTTGAAAGCACATCCTTTATCAATTTGGCATATTTTGGCATTTAGGTAAGCACCTTTATAAATGATATATTGATTTGGATCTTTTTAATCATGTCCAAAAATTTGGCAAATTGCATATCCATCGTGTTTTGCTTAAGTCTTGAAAAGAAAGAAACTAAAGGTACACATGGCTTTTCTCCTTAGGCTTAACCTCCTTTATTGGCTCTTCCTCTTTTTTCCATTTTTCTTCTTCCACTATCTCTTCCTCTACCCTAGATTAGAGCTCTTTAACACTTCTTAAGGTTATGGCCTTTGTTGTAACGTCCATATCTTTATTCATCAGCATTCTCACATGAACATATTCATTGCATAAATGAATTGTAATTCCATATGAACATATGCATTGGATAAATGATCATTTAGATATGTGAATTTGATAAGCACGACAATGACACTTGCACCAAAGCATTTGGGACACTTGAACATATATGTAATATTTGTATGGTTGCATGAAAAATTACCTTATATTGTGTGCATGATATAACATCATAAATAATGGTGTTTTAGAGCTTATTTAAAAGTATAAGGAGCATGTGGATTAAGAGATGGATAGAGGTGATGAAAGAGTGAAGAAAAGAGAGTAAACGAGGAATATTGAACTCTAACCAATGGTAGTAAGACACCATGATTTTGTCTTATTAGGGTAGATATACAAATTAAATTTTTCATCTTTTAAAACAAATTAGAGAGGAAAAATGTGAGGGAGTGTAGAAAATAGAAAGAAAGAAAGGAAGAAAGGAGGAAGAAGAAGAAAAAGTAAGAGAGGGAAAGGAGTGAGCTAGCTTAGAGGAAACCCTAAGCTTTTCCCAGTTTTGGCAAAAGAGGTAAGTGATTTTATCTTTTTTCCAAATAAAATTTCTCCATCATAACATGTTAAACATGCATTATTAGGAAGAATTATGGAGTAATTTGAGGTAGAGCTCATGTATGGAGGTTGAAGCTCCAAAGAAATAAGAGCTGATTGTGTTAGTTTTGTTGTTAGAGTAAATGTTGTACCCACAATTTCATAACCCTATAACTAGGGAAAGTGTAAAATATTAAAGTTGGAGTTTTATGCCCCATCTAAATGCATGTAAAACATTTTTGCTTAATTCGGTGTGTGTGAGGAGATATAGCTCCTTCATTAGAGCTAGTTCATAACCAACCAAAATCTCCATAGTCCGGTTATTTTCATATATTTTGAAGGCCTTATGTGCTAATTTAGACAATGTGAAAAACATGAAATTTTTAGGTTTATATCCCTTTTAAAAAATGTTAAAGCAGTTTTGTTTAATTTGCTCTGTAGAAAGAGATACACCACTTTAATTGTGACTCACCCTGAACCTGATGAAACCTCATTGGTCTTTTAATTCTATTTTCCAAGAATTTGATGACCATAGAATTGGATTTGGTGATGTTCCAAACTTAAAACTTGTATTTTTATGTCTGATCTACATAAATGTAAAATATGTTTGCCAATTCATCATGGTTGATGAGATATTGCCTCTTCATCATGACTGATTATCAACATGTTGAAAACCTATTCACCCCGAGATTGGTCATTTATTTTGGTGACTTTATGGATTAAATTAGACAATGAGTAAAACATGAAAATGTTCCTTTATGTGTTTTGTAACTTCTGGTAAATCAATTTTTCAATTGGATTTGTACAATTTGAGATATACCCAAGATTGTAATACCTACTCAGACTAAGATGACATTGAAATAGGGTAGAATTAAAAAATGTGCCACATTTTCTCTATCTTATATTGACCTGAAATTTGACTATTTTATATCATTGCGTGTCTAATTTATTTGGAGAAAAGAATCAAGTCATTTAGATAAGTATAGTGATAGTTATTGCAGTTAGACTATAACAAGGATAGGCTACCATACAAGAAAAATATGCATAAACACTAGGTCCACTTGCATGGAACATGCCATAGTTGCATAACAAGCATTCATAATCATTTTGACATATCTATAACAATGTATGTTTTGAATGTTAGGATCTCAACAATTTAAGGAAGCCTAAGGGAGAGGACCAAACTTACCATAAAGGTTGGTCGTTTCCAAAGGAGAGTAAAAGCCATAATTAGATTCTAATATGTATTGTGTGATAATTTTATGATACAGTTGTATTCTATTACATGTATGTGTGATTGAATTGTGACATTTTACATATGAATACAAGTCAATTGAGATTTATATGATCTTAATGATTACTTGGTATACCATTATGAATGAACACTTGCATATGGAACTAAAAGAATGTTGTGACCAACTCATCAAACATTTGCAAATTACTTAGAAAAGGGACCAATATGTCATATTTACACATGTTATTGATTATATGATTCACTTTTTATATGATAGCCAGCAAAATTAAATGTCATTTGAATCACATGAATTCCCGGGAGTAGTGTTTCCCTTGCAAGGTCACGATAAAATCAATATATTGCATTTACACTTACATAGTCAATTCATATACTTGTAATGTATCTTGATGATATTTGATTGTTAGTTGTGCCACAAGAATCTAATTATTATTTTTATTCATTAAGTCACAATTCACCAAATCACAATTATGTTTTTCAGATACTAAAGCATAGGGTTTGGATAATTTGGAGCATAGAGTTTTACATATAGACACATGGAGCAAAAGTCGTTGGTTGAATTCTAACTCTCTCTCTCTCTCATTATCTCATGTACATATATCTAGATAGGAACCAACTTATGGTCACTAGCCTTGAACATTAGTTAACATATATGCATATTAAATACCTATTGGATTGTATATGTATGATGAATCAACCTTTATGCATATGTATTTTTGGATATGAATGTCATGATTTGTAAATGAAAATAGTCGTCACTATTTTTGGTATCAGAGCGAGGATAGGTTCCATAGGGACATGCATTTGAATATGACATGAATTTTACACTATTATCATTATCATATGACATAGTCTTATATGTCTATAAGGCATTAGTAGAGGTAGTCATGTTAATACACATGACTCACTAAGGAAAGGGAAGTCAGCCAATTTGTAGTCCATAGAAACATCAGGCCAACCATTAAGAGATCAACTTACTGATAGAGTTAGATCTCCTGCACATTCTCATGCATAACACGTATCTCATGGGCAACCACAACATAGAATTGGTGAACCAATAGTGCAAGGTTCTGAAAATCACAGAGAAAAAATGTATGACAAATTGAGAAAATAGGATACAATTGACTTCAGTGGTACCATAAATCTAGTAATGGTAGAGACATGGCTAAAAAGAACACAAAAAGTTTTGAATTTGATGAAATGCACATCAAAATAAAAGTCTGATTATGCAGCGTCATTATTATAATGGGATGCATATGATTGGTTGGAAACCATTCCAGGGAATGATATCTAGCCTCTAGTGATTACATGGGATGATTTTCTGCATGAGTTCAATAACAATTACATGCCAGTAGTGTACAAAGATGATAAAAGAAGAGAATTTCTAAACCTATAGCAAGGGAGATGACTATAACCAAGTATGAGGTAAAATTTAATCAATTATCTCATTATGCATCATTCATAGTGGCCATTGACAAAGACAAATGTCAAAAGTTTAAAGAGGGACTAAAATATTAGATCAGAAGTAAGATCACAACTGTAGATCTTGAAAGTTATACCAAGCTAAAAGCTGATGCAGTTAAGGTGAAAAGATTAGAAAAAGAAAGGACAATGCAATGAATGAAGTAGGGCTTATTGAGTTTATGAGAGATTTTAACAAAAAGAAAGGTAAATATGGACATTATATTCCATCACAGTCTAGTGCTAGTGGTGGTTACTCTAGCTATAGAGGCAAGGGATTAAGAGTTTCATCGTATGCAGGCAAAGGTCAAGGCCAAGTTATACAATGACCCTCATTGTACATTGTGGCTGACAACATATGGGTGAGTGCAAAAAATTGACTGGCAGATGCTACTTTTGTGGGTCATTTGATCATATGCTTAGAGATTATTTTGAAAGATCCATAATCTTATAGGAATGTAGAAGTTGAGGTAGAGCTACATCAGAGTCCATAGTTGAAGTTTCAAAAGCAAGTGGAGTTGAAGTATCATTTAGCAGGGGCAGAGGTAAAGGTAGAACAACCATAACTAGCCAAGGTATGAGTAAATTATAAGGTCAGAGTTCTAGACCCACGACATAGGCAAGAGTATTTGCCATGACAAGGCAAGAATTGTTGTTGCTCCGTAAGTGATCACTGGTAAACTTTTTCTCCATGTTTTAGAAGCTAATGTATTAATTGGTCCTAGCTCCACACATTCATTCATTTCATTAAGCACGACATCACAATTGTATCGTAAGCATTAACCTTTAGGTTTTAACCTATGTGTCGGTACTCCTTTATGAGATGTGATGATTATGGATAAGGTATGTCGTGATTGCATGATTTACATTGATGACATTGAGTTGAATGCTGACCTAGTACTGTTGCCACTCTGTGAATTTGATGTGATACTGGGTATAGACTGGTTGTCCAAATAACATGCAATAGTGAATTGTTTTACTAAGGAAGTTGTTTTGAAATCTCTAAATCATACAAGGGTTATGTTCAATGGGAAAGGTAAATTGTACCTACGTGTCTAGTTTTCGCTATCAAGGCTTTTTACATGATTAAAAGTGGTTGTGAGTCTTATTTAGCACATGTGGTAAACATAAGGTTCACAAATGAATTACTTGAGAATATTCCAATGGTAAATGAGTTTCCAGATGTGATTCCAACTAACTTACCTGATTTACTACCTTAAAGGGAGATAGAATTCACAATTGAGTTAGTCCTAGAAACAACACCAATATCCATTCCACCTTATAGGATGGCTCCAGCTGAGTTAAGAGAACTAAAGATGTAATTGCATGAACTACTTGAAAAGGGATTCATCAAACCTACTGTGTCACCTTAGGGTGTTCTAATATTATTTGTTAGAAAAAAAGATTAGATAATGAGGCTTTGTATTGATTACAGAGAGTTGAATTGGGTTATTGTAAAGAACAAATATCCTTTACTAAGGATAAATAATCTGTTTGACTAGTTATAAAGAGCATGGATGTTTTCTAAAATTGACCTGGAATCAACATATTATTAGCTCAAAATTTCAAACCTAGATGTACTGAAGATAGCTTTTCAAACCAAGTATGGGCAACATGAATTTTTGGTGATGCCATTTGGCTTAATTAATTCACCAGTTGCATTTTTGGCTCTTATGATCAAAGTGCTCCAACCTTGCTTAGACAAATTTGTAATTGTGTTCATTGATGACATACAGGTCTATACGAGAAGCAAAGAGGAACATGAAAAACATTTGAGGATTATAATGTAAATTTTAAGAGAACAACAGTTCTTTGCTAAATTAATCAAGTGCTAGTTCTAGATTGACCATGTGGTATTTTTAGAACATGTAATTTCTAAAAAGGGCATAAAAGTGGATCCAAACAAAATTGAAGCAACAGTAAAATGGGAAACCCCAAAGGTTGTTATAAAAGTTCAAAGTTTCTTAAGACTAGCTAGACATTATTATTGATTTGTTAAGGGGGTTTCACTTATAATTGCTCTATTGATTAAGTTACTTTAGAAAAATATAGTATTTCAGTAGTTTAAAGCATGTTATAAGAGTTTTGGTGAATTAAAAGATAAATTAAATATACTCTAGTGTTAGCCATTCTTATCAGTAATGGAAGATTTGTAGTTTATAGTGATGCCTCTCATGAAGGTTTTAGGACTTATTTTAATGCATCA
>CATIWR010557100.1:0-56986 GCA_949677035.1 Omphalea diandra | reverse complement strand
CTATTGCATTTGCACTTGCATAGTTAATTGTTATACTTGCAATGTATCTTAATGATATTTGATTATGGATTATGCCATGAGAATTTGATTATTGTTTTTATTCACTGAGTCGCGACTCACCAAATCGCAAAATATTTTTTTTAAATACTGAAGAATAGGAATTGGACACTGTTGTGCTTTCAATTTTACATTGAGACATATGGATCACAGGTCGTCGGCTGAATCCAAACTCTCTTTCTCTCCTTGTGTCATATACATATATGAACATCAAATAAATGTTTGATTGTGTGTAGGATGGATAAAACCTTTATGCAAATGTATTTTGAACATGAATGATATGAGTTATGTAAATGAATATGGTTGTTACACTGTAAAAACTTCGTTCAATGCAGGATCTGTTATGTTCACCTTCTATCCCAATTTCAACCTAGCTTTACGAGATCCATATGTTTTAAATACGATCAAAGTCCAAATCTAGATCACCGAAGCTCCTCAAGTTGCTTCTGCAATTGTGGCTACCCTTTACTACCAAATGATCTATAGGATCCAAAATCATGCCATAAATTTATCTTTGCCTCATAAAAATGATGCTCTGCTGATCATGGCAGATACCCAGAATGCTCTTGCGTGCATCCATATTCCTAGACAAATTTCTAGGGATGAGCTAATCAAGTTGCTGTTAGAAAAATGGGTAACAAACTATGAAAAAATGCACGAGAGCACCCAAATAGTTCAATCCTTTGAACTAATCTATTATCAAAGAGCAGATGGCACGGTTGAAACCAAATTTGAAAGGTCCTTACCTTTAGGAAGAGGCAGTGTCTTCACCACACAGTTCATGATGACTGCCCATGAACTGAAGATAGGTATGCCTATTGTCTATTTCAAAAATGATGGAACTCCTGTATATCCATTCAAAAGAAATGGTCATTATTTCTTTAATGAATGTGATTGTGATGGTTGTATTTATGACTGGGAAGACGTTGAAGAAGCAAATGCAAAGAAAAAGAAGAAGGGAGGGTGTTCAGAAAGGAGTATAAGGAAAAGGTTTAAAGGTAGAGATCCTACCATAGGATTGCTTAGAGAATGTTCAGGAAAATACGACTATATTATCAAATATGGTCCATATCATGTCCAACCATCATCACCATCCTCTCCAAAACCTTCACCACCCTCAAAGACTCCTCTCCCTTGCTACAAACAAGCCCTAAAGTGGATTAAAAAAGATCCCTTACCGATACATCAAACACCTGAACCTTTGCCACAAATATGTATGTACCAGACCCCACTCTCTAAAGAGGATGTTCCTCCTCTACCAGACCAGACAAACCTTAATACTTAGATAAGGATTATGGCACATATCAAGAATCCTACTAGTGTTGATTCTAAAGGACAACCTTTAAGCATAACACCTGTTGAGGTAGTTCTAAATTGGCAATCTAATAATGCTCAAGTCCAAAATAGGATTCTCCGCAACATTGAATCTAAAGTTGAGAAAGTTTCGTTGTAGGCCTAAAAGGTAGATGATAGACTCTTAAAGGATCAAAAGGATGTTTATGAGTTGATGATTCATCTGCAGATCCAACTTGAAGAAAAACATAAGAAGGTCATGAGACTAGTCGATCAAAGGGCTCAGTCAAAAGAAATTAGAAGAAATCAACTGAGATTCAAAAATTAAAATATCAGCTAGAGAGGATAGAAAAAGATTTCCAAGCCTTCCAAGCTCTACCTAAACACCAAATTCATGATCCCTTTGAAATCCCAAATCCTCAAACTTATCCACTAAAGCCTCTAGTTCTTAGAATTCCAACCACTACTGAACACTTTGACCTTTCTACTGACCTTTTCATAAAAAGATGAAAGCTAAAAAGTTTCCAGTAACCCAAGATGCATCAATGCATACAATTGCTTCTGCAGAATCTGTAGAAAAGCCTAATCCACCAAAACCACCTGAAACTCACATGATGAATCCTATTATGTCATACCTAGACAAAGCCATCACCTTCATCCCTTCATTTTATATGATCAACTTTAAATATGAATAATCCCTCTCTCAGTCTGTGTCTGATACTTCTGCTTCTACTTCTGAGGAAGAATCTGAGGAAGATTTAGCTTTAGAATAGTTTATGGATGGCCCTCATACGTAGGAGTCAACTACAAATCCTGCTTATACAGTAGATCCTTAACGAAATGGAATCCTCAAGACCTGAGCATGATAGATAATAAAATTACCACAGTGGGGGTCTGTGGTTTACTCTGGATAATATCAGTCCAGATTTGTACAAAGATCGATTTCAAAAGTTTCGGGCATGGATCGATACACAAATGAAAAAACCTGGAGTAGAAATCCGTCAAGTTCTTAAGGAATTCCTAACCAGGATAACGGGATGGATGCAGGGTTGGTATACAACTTGTGATGAATATTCCAAGCTAAGGATGGTGCAGAGTCTGGGCGCAACCGAATTTTTAGGGATGCTTTATGCTGAATTTATAAGAAAACCCTACGAAGCTACGGATATTATCAAGAGAGAATATTTCAATATGAAGTATTATTCTCTATTGAAGAAATATTTGGATTTACACTATTAGAGAATGTCAAAAAGATATTATCAGTTAAGAGGATGAGCGAGTCTAGATCTAAAAGAAGCTTTCATTACTTCTTTCCTTGAAATTCTATCTACTTTCATGCACCGAATTATTTGACAGAAAGAAAAATCTATCAATGACTTAAATTTTAGTGAGATGGATCAGCTTATGATCCAAGGTTTAGAAAAGCTTTGCAGTGAATGTAAGGTTATTCACCAAATATTAGATCGACAGAAAAATCCGTCGTTAAGAAAATCCTGCAGGAGGACAGATCTTCTAATCAAACGTGCAAAAGATGAAAAGAGTTGTTTCTGCCCATCAAAGAAGAAAAAGCATTACTTTATGTTCAAACATTCAAAAAAAGGTCCCAGATGAAGAAAATGGAAGTTCTTCAAAGGGAAGCAATATAGAGGCCATAAAAAGTCCAATTGATGTTATTTATGTGGCAAGAAAGGGCATTTTGCAAAAAATTGTCCTGATAAGCCAAAATAGGTAGCACATATGATTGAACATATTCAAATATCTACTGCAGTTGATTTGGAACATGCAAATATTGAGTCTTTATTCTAGGTAGAAGAAGAAGCCTCTTCGGATACTATCGTTGCCATTCAAGAATAATCTTTTTTTGATTAAGAGACTGATTATCAAGGACTTCCTTACAGTAATGCTATGGTTCCTCTTGCCTGCCTCCAAGAAAAGGTAGAACCAGACACCATCCTATTCCTTTGGCTTTTGTCAATATCCTGCCAGAAAAATTTGCTAAACCCATCAAGGTTGTTGCCTTCATTGATATAGGTGCCCATCTATCTATGATGAACCCTAAGGTCCTTCCTTCCAAGTATTAGAAGCCTTACAAAAAATATTTCCTGGCTGTAAATGGTGAGATCTTTCATACGAACCTCATCACAACAAAGCCCATTAATATCCAATTCTTCCCATGCTGCAGGATGCATTCTAGGTTCTTAGGCTCCTCACTGCCTAATAAAGATCTAGTTATTGGATTCGATCTCCATTGAAAATTGGGTAAGCTCAGAGTTCTACCAATGGGCCTAAAGTATAAAGGATACTTTCAGCCTTTCACTATAGTCACCTCTCTTTTCTCAACCACCTTTTTAGATAACCAGATACCTTCCACTATTTTCATTATTGTCCAAGACCTATATGCCCATTGTTGTATAGAAAGCCACACAACCTTTTTAGCCAAAAACCCAAATCCATTATGGAAAAATCTAGACTTCTTCATAAGCCTGCCCTTTAAGCTTAATGAAGATATCAATCCTACCAAAGCCACTCATCCTGGCATGAATCCTGATGATCTAGGCTTGGTCGTCAAAGAGTGCTCTAAGCTTTTAGCCTAAGGCTTTATAAAACCTATTGATTCTGATTGGGCCTGTTATGTGAACAAAAGGTCCGAACAAACCTGAGGCATGAAGTGGCTTATTATTGACTATCAACCTTTGAACCACTTTCTCAAAGACAACAAATTCCCGTTACAAAAAATTTCCTCACTGTTTGTTCATTTGTCACAGGGAAAGATCTTTTCAAAGTTTGATCTGAAAGCAGGTTTTTGGCAATTAGGTGTTCAGCTAGAAGATAGACCCAAGACAACTTTTTGTATTCCTAACAGACATTATCAATGGACGGTCATGCCGTTTGGACTAAAAGTAGCTCCGTCACTTTTTTAGAAAGCTATGATTAGAATTTATAAATCTATCCTCCACAGTGCTTTAATTTATATTGATAATATTTTATTATTTTCCCCAAATATATAATCTCATCAATAAATCCTGCAACAGTTCACAGATATGACAAAAAAGTATGGGATAATGCTGTCTCCCACCAAGATGCAGATTGTCAAAATAACTGTAGAATTCCTTGGCATGAATTTTGAAGATGAACAATACAAACCAGAGACACACATAGCTGTTGAGCTATTAAGATTCTCAAACTGTAATTTGTCTAAAAAGTAGGTCCAACAATTTTTGGAAATAACCAATTATCTCAGGGACTTTGTCCCCTATTTCAAAAATCGTGCATGTCCACTTCAACGACTATTGAAAAAGGAACCATCTCAGGGGAATAGATGTCATACGCAAGCTATAAAAATCTAAAGTAGTACATGCAAAATCTACCACCTCTCTAGATTCCTTCTACACGGAAAAGAATTCTTTAGACCAATGTTAATGATAACTATTGGAGGGGTCATCTTATTGGAAGAAAAAGAAGGGAAAAGACACATATACACACATGCTAATGGAGCTTTCAATGACTCAAAATTGCATTATCACTCCACTTTCAAAGAGATCTTGGCCGTTAAAAATGAGATTAAAAAGTTTGAATTTCACTTAATCGATCAACACTTTACTATTCATATGGACTGTTCATCTTTTTCATGTATGCTAGAATTTAAAGGAAAGACTATTCCTCATCCTCAATTACTGCGATGGAAAGACTGGTTCAGTAAGTATAACTTTGATGTTTAACATATAAAAGGGGATGCAAATCTCATCTCAAACTTACTATCCAGACCTCAGTCAATCTCTTTAATTACTAAAAATATCACTTTCCCTCTCTTCTTTATGGCTACCTCCATTGCATCATCAAGCACTCCTCAAAATCTAGCTTCTGGTCTTCTCTAAGAAGAATTTCTCAAAACAGGATTGCCTCCATAAATCCAACTTCCCACTACCTATACCAAGATATTAAAGGTTGCAATAAAACAACTATTTTCCTATTAAACTGTCCTCTTACACACTTTTGGGCCTATTTTCATGGACATTCTAGGCTTTCATCCCTCCTATCCTTTCCTCAAGGTTTATACCTTTATGGATTTCACTACAGTTAACAATGGAGGATAGATGCGGCTAAAGGAGTTACTGGCATTCTTATGGTATTTTTGTCACCTCTACACTATAGCGGTGGAAGTACGTCCTATCACCTATGGTCTTATCTCACAGAGATTCACAAAGCTACCAGATACAATCCTCACCTTGTTACATTCCTTGAATGGTTTCAACCCTTAAACAGGTGGATTGACTCTCTTAAAGCAAGATATCAATATTGTGAGACCCAAATAGCTTTGCACAAACAAATAGTGTATACCTTCCATTGACCTTGTCTTATTGGACCATCAGGAACAACTCTTAAACCAATGGCATGTTTCCATGTTTATAAAGAAAATCAAAATTCTCTCTGGACAGATGCTTTCGATCATCATAAAGAATTCAAAGAATTCCAGAGGTATATGTGCGAACAAAATAAGATCATTCCAAAAAAAAATATGGCCTATAGGTATATGTGCAAAATAAGATCATTCCAAAAAAAAATATGGCCTACCCTAGCTGAGGATGCACCATGGGATGTTCTACCATCCAGTTATCAACAAAGTCTGAAGGATGCCACTAATAACTGGGGTAAGTTGCCTAATCCCAAAACCAGATTCACAGGACCCCTATGAAGCCTATAATTATTACATGAAGTTTCATTACTTTGATGATAAAGTGGAAAAAATATAGGCCCATAAAGAGGATAAAGATTACGAGCACATGAATTTGTCTCCTTTTCATGAACCAATAATAAAGTAGAAAGTGACTGAAAGTATATTGAATAATTGTCCTACTTTTACTATAGGCATGTGATTCTCTAAGTGTCTTGTAAAGTTAAAGTTTGTGTTATTTTGTACTGTATTTTGAGTGCTTGCCAGATCGACTAAGATTCGATCTTATCTTCTCTTTTCTCTGTATATAAGGGGAAGTTTCTCTTGTATGAAGGCAGAACCCATTTGGGAAAGAACCTGCCTAGTTTGAATAAATTATGAGTTTCTAAACTTCTCTTGTCGATAACCAACATGATTATTGCTTTCATTCTTTTGCTATCTTAAGATTTAAATAGCTTTGGTATTATATCTTCCATGGGTAGTATACTAAGAGGACAGTGGCGCTATTGAAAGACTTGTTAGTCTGTTGTTGCTGCTATAGTCATACCTATATGTTGCTCTACTAACCTCATGCAACTTCAATCTCATAACCTATCTTTTCCACTACCATAATTATCACCTCCACCAATAGCAATAACCTTTAGGAATCTCAATTTCCATGAAGGTAATCTTAAACTCAAAAAAAAAAAAAAAAAACCTCAATTCTAATTTCATTTTTCATTAATTTTCATCAACAACTAAATTCAAATTCATGAAAAATCAACAACCAGTAACTTTGCATTGATTTTCATCACTAGTTTATCTTTTCATTGATATTGATCAATGATGAACACATGATTTTTCAAAACTCAGACAACAAAATCTAAAAAAAAAAAAAAAAAGAAATTTTTTACGTATAGTTTTCAACATCCTCAATTAAAATTGTTCAAAGGAATAGGAGTTTTCGACAATGAGTTGTTCAAAGGAGGAGATGGAGGAAGAAATGTTATCAGTGATTCCAAATGGAGTTAGATGATGGCAATAATGTGTAAATACTGGTCGTATAGCATGGGGCAACCAAGTTAATGGACTAGCAACGATGGAGTGTTACTCAATGTTTTAAAAATTATATCAATTTGTGAATTAATTAGTTGATTAATTTCCAATTCGAGTAGTCCAATTGATCTAATCGCTCTGGTTCAATTGATTTAAAAATAAATAAAATTAAAAAAATATTAAAATAACTTTAAAAATATAAAAATATTTATAATAGTTAAAATAAAAAAATAAGATCACTGAATTGATCCTTAATTTTATCGATTTGACTGCTGGTTTGATCCAATTTCAAAACATTACTATTGACAATGATGAATTCCTTTGATAAGTTAGAGTAGAAGTGATTGACTCATTGAATTAATTTGATTGCCCCATAGGAGAACAAAATCAAACTGTGTTGATAATGTATTTGATGGCTAGATTAGAGATAATGGTGGTGAATTAAGGAAGAAGATGTGGTGAGAGTCATGGTTAATAGTAGAACATGAGTTAACTTTGGATTAGAGTTGATTTTAATAGATGAGCCATCTTTATATCGGAGTTGGAATGATGATAAAAGATTGAGTTTGACTCTTGTAGATTAGGAGAAAAGCTTGTTAATTTGATCTTTTTTTTTTGGGTAAAAAAAATTGATGATGATAAACATGATCATCGGATGATGATGATAATAAGTGCAAGGTATGCGATGCAATATGAAAATGATAATGAATAGTATTGAAATAACTTCTCATAATTTTTAATCTTCTTGTTTGATTTTTGCTAGATTTATTTTATGTTTTTCTAAATTTTCATAATTTCAACCTAATTTAATTTATATTCTTTTACTTTCTTTTTAAATATATTTTATTTGTAAAAATATGTATTTTTTATTAAAATTTAGACTAAATTGAATATATCAAAAAAGTTAGACAGCCAAAAAAAAAAAAGAACATTTTTCTAAATTGTTAACGGTGTTAGTGATTTTAACCTAAAAGTATTAACGAAGTGTAATCTTATGCCCAAATTGTCACAAAAATTTCCACATGTCCAAAATAAAAAATTATGAAACCACATAATATTTTTGTATGCAAGTCTTGCAAAGTAGGGGAAATCAAGGAAAACGCAAGGTTGCATGACTATAGACAATAAGCAACAAGCTCGTAATGAGATTCATTGGGAAAATTTTACTCTTACAAAAAAGAAAAAGAGAGAAAAAATGAGATTGAGAAATCATTGGATAGTTGAACCTCAATACAAGAAGATCACATAAATTTTCAGCACATAAATCTAAATTATGTGCTTGGATGATCCGGTAATCGTTTCAGGTCCATTTCAACTTGGTGGATGGTCCATTGCATATTTTCCAATTTCTGTGAGATAGTGAATTATTGATGGTATTAGTACTACTGAAGTACTTAAGAAAACAACAACGATAATGAAACTGATATTTACCTTTACAATATCATGGTATTGTCTTGCAATTGTGTCGAAATGAGGATCCACACCTTGATATTCACGAAGGCGTGTAACCTAGCCAAAGAATCGAAACACAAATTGATCATGACCAGGCAATAAAGTAAGAGATCAACAAATGTCAGCATACATGTAATATAAATGGAGCATCAACCTTAGTCAGTGTAAGTTCAGTTTCAAGATAATGCAAATTCTTCGATTTAGAAAAAGAACAATAAGAAAAGATAATGAAAATTCTTAAATATCAAAACCCCCAAGCCAGACTGACAATCATGTTGGCCACTAAATGTGGTAGACAGGAATAAAAACTAAATAAATAAATAAACTTCAGCTAACTGTCACAAGGACAAGCACACCAAAAAAGCCTTCATCCACCACACGTCAAAAAACAAACAACAGCAAACAGATTCTCTAGCAACTTTAGTGAGAACACTAAACACAGGTAATGAAGCAAACCGCTTTATTGTATGCCATAGAAGCTTCTTCAGTAGCCTCTACAAGGTACTTCCTAAAACCATAAAAAGAAGAAGATGGTTATCACTCCATTACAAACTAAAAAATGAGTACACATATCAACCAAACAAAAGTCTAAAAGTACGACCATCAAGCACCTTATTTTTCGGAGGGCTGGTATGGACTCCTGGGTGTAAGTTTCAAGCAGGAGAACATGCTCTAGAACCCTGTGAAAATAGTTACACAAGTTATTAAAGAGAACAGAATGGCTTCTCATCACTATGGGTTGCAAATATGGCTCATAAAGTGTAACATTAAATAACCATTCGTTTTGCGTAACAATAAGTAAACTTTTATTTTTGCTACTTATTATGCATGTGTGTTTCTCAAGTTCTTTCTTCTTACAGTCATGGGATTAGAAACCATCTAAACAGAAAGTATTATGACAAACCTCAATTTTGCACTCATGGTCTCACACCTTTTACACAGCCAAGTCTTTTGAAGTTCATCCTATAAAATGTTCAGACAGTAGCCTTAAGCATCCATCCATGTACAAGAGAGAGAATTGCAAAGCAAATAAATTTAATAACATTAATAAGTGCAGTATATCAATTTAAACTGCTCAAAAATTCATAAATGCTTTAGATGTTTTCAGAGTTGAAGGGTTACATATTTATGTTGATGCTGCAATTTCAAATCCTTTACAAGCTTAATAAGCACTGCTAGTATCTGCTCCAAGACCTTCTCAACAAAAAATGTTATAAAAGTTACTGAAATAGATAATAAACTATGGTTCAGGAGGCAAGAAACAGATAAAAAGAATTACATATAAACAATTTATCTGGTATTTCCTCATACATTGTAGTATTCTGCAAACTTTCTATCTGCAGAGTAAAGATCCTCACGCAAAGCAGCTTCTTCCCTTTCAATTTCTTCAATTATTAATTTAACCCTGATAAGGCAAGAGATAACTATTGTTAAACAGACCATAAGACATAGTCCCTCATTTATATGTTGGAGGAAAGCATTTCAAGAGGCTACAGAAAGAACAAATGGTCCAAACCTCTCTGGAAGCCGAGCAGTTGAATTTGAGATACCAGATGAAGAGTCTGCAGCAGCAGAGTATAGGCAAATTAGCCTTCTTCCAATGATATGAGTACATACACTATTATATATTACACAAGGCTCATTAAAATGGAGTTTCACTCTTTGTAACTTGTCCTACATTGCTACGTAGCACTCCTATTCATGATCTTCCATACCAAAATAAAATCCAAATTCAAATGCCCTCTAATTTATTATTATCATTTTCTTACTTCAATCACAATCTCAGTAAAAATCAAGGTTAGATATTGATGCATAGATTGGAGCTAAAAAGCTTATTTTTCGAACAATATTTACAAGGGCTACTTCTTCCCAAATAATAGAGCACAAATACAAATATGAACACAGAATATTGCAAAAGCACCAGTCGATATGATAACTTGCAACTAGTAGATAATAAGAAAGGAGAGAAACCAAAGGATTTAGAGAGAGAGGAAGTTGGGGTTAGAGGTGTCCAGCAAAACTAAGACCTACCAATATCATCAACAAAAGCATCAGCTAACTTGTCACATTTATCCTTCAAACGAGCCTCAATCTCACGGGAAAGTGACATCTGATATTCTGTTGTGTCCTACAATTGCAGACGGTACCAATTGACATGATGCAGAAAGACACAAAATAATTCATTAGAAACATCCATACAGAACACATGCAGTTTTTCTGGCATGGGGTAAGATAAACAAACCATCATCAGTGGCATTTGCTGGTTTTGAGTTTGCCATAAATAGGCAGGTGTTATACCAAGAAAGCGATTGGGAACACCACCAACTCCAGGTTCTACTGAATCAACAGCACTAACAGAAAGGGCATTATTTGTTGCGCCTCCAGTACTGCTAGAAGAACTATTTGCATAATTCAGTGAATTAGAGCTTGAGCTGATTGTGACATTGGTTCCCATACTGTCAAGGGAGCTCCGTGACATCACACTCCATTTCTCAATTTCCTCCTCATGGATTTCACCATCTTTTGATATTAAAGGCAGTCTCAGTTTCTGAGCAGCTTCAGCAACGATCAACCGATGCTCTAGAGTCTCATAAACCTAAAATTTATGGGATGCAAAATGAGATTCCTCCATTAAATTGACTAAGTTAACATAAAACTCTGCTATAAATTGAAATACCATCTTATACTAAAGCAGCATAACAAATCCAATTCCTGTTTGCTCAAAAAAATTTCATAAACTCAAGCATCTCTAACATAATGATTGTAACAAATCTACAAGGAATTCATTTGATTTGCAATTAAGTTTTTCATGTTGGGATTAAAAGTACAAATTCATTTTGAATTTATAGCCTTAGTAGGCTATACTTTAAGTTTGTAGCTTTAACAACTTGTGCCTTTATTAGTTTAAAGTTCGTTTGCAAGGTCTATCGTTTTTATAAAATTTAACTTAATCATAACCAATTCCATAGAATTGAAAATATAGAATTACAAGTGAATTCTTTAACATACCATAGATGAGAAGTGTACATGAACTCCATAAAATTTTATGGAATTCATTTATATTAAACAAGCTCTATTGCTTGCATTGCCAAGTAAATTCAACCTCATTGCAATCCTAAGTAACCAGCAGGCAACTACATTCATACTGATTTAAAAAAAAAAAAAAAGAACTTTCTCAAACATCGACACAATAATTAAAGAACAGAGCAATGAAAACAACATATATTTTCTTATAGACCAATGGTAAGTCAGAATTGCATAAATTACTCCTGGTTTTTGCGTCTTTTAATTTCAATTTGAATCATAAACTGCTGTTGCAAAATGGTAATCTTTAGAAATGAAAACCTGAGGAGAATTCTGGATATCTCTAATCCCTCCAAGATGAGCCACAGAAACAGCTTGCTGATACGCCTCCACCATACCAATCGCTTCGCAGTAAATCGCCTATATTTACAAAATTATATTTAAAAAAAAAACAATCAGTTACTAACTATATTAATTAAGACTGAGATCAAGATGATTTACCATTGCTTCTAAGTAGCGTAGTCTCTCTCTTGACATCTCCTCTCTTGCCTGCAGAAATACTTCCATCAATTGTTACGATATATTAAGAGGGAAAGGAAATGTAGAGGATAGAGAGTACGAGTTGGAGATCCAAGTAGGCGGATTTGGAGACGAGAGATCCGTCTGGTGCTAAGCAATGGCGTTCCAGCTGATCGATCACCAGAATCACATCGGCCGGTAGGTTTTGGCCTCCTTTCACCATTTTTTCTATAAAAAAAAAAATCCAAAACGGTCTCGTTTTGCTGGTTCACCGGAGAAAGTGAAATTTTTAAAATTTTTTGAAAATGGATTCTGGTTTGCCGGCCTATGGGGGAAGAAGAGCAAACTTTTTGAAATTACCAAAATACCCCTCTCTCGGAACAAACGTAGACCTTCAAAATGGTAACGGCATACCGTTTTTATTGTACGAGGTTATCTTGTAAAAACGAGGCGGTCGTCGAATTATATATAGTTGGCGTAACGGATGACGTCGTTTTAACAGACATTTAGTATGTCGGCAACTTCTTACTCCTTGTTTTCTTTAACGTCAGAAAATCCATAAGCCCTCTTCTCTGTAGTTTTTCTCTCTATACCTCATTTTCTTTCTCTAAAATTGAATTGAATTGATTTTTATTCTTGATGGAAAAGGGCAAAGCTAAGCAAGAGGAGGAGAACATAACAAAGTCATTGAAGAAGCTGGATTTGAATCTCAATTCAAACAAAAAGTCTTCCCTTTTTGCCCATAATTTCCAATCCTCTAGTAAATGTTACTTCTCATTGGAATTGCAAAATATTAATTTTTTCCTTATGAATTTCTTGATAAAGTTAGTGTTGATAATTTTGTTAACTTGTCGTTTTGGATGACAGGAAGGGGAGGGGAGAAGAAAGGAGCTCCAAGTTTACTAAGCTTGTGTCTTGGAGTTGTTGGTAAACATCTGGAGGATATTATTCCAGATTTGGGTCACATTGCTTGTACCTTCCCACCTCATATTAAGGTCTCAATTCTGCTCCTTTTTTTTATTTTTTTTAGGGGGGGGAGGGGGGTATTTTCTGTAAAGGGTTCAATTTTTGGTATGCAACTTTTTTTTAATACTTGGCATGGTTTCGTGATTCTTGCAATGATGGTTTCTTGAAAAGTTTATTCTTTTTTAAAAATTATAGATGTTAGATTGGAGGGGTAAAAAAATCTGATGCAATGCAACTGGGAGGCTTCGTCATTTGCTGATAGACTATTGTAACTTTACTAGAAAGTTAGGATTTTCAGTTACTGGGGGAGTTTAAGGGGAATTATGATTTTCAATTTGAGATGGTCTACACTGTTGGTCATTTCTGATAATAGTTTTAGGAATCAGGGGTAAAGTAAATGTGGGATGGCAGTAGTTCACAGGGTCTATATGTGAGTGTTCATTCTCCTATGTCCGCATAGATGCTGCTTGTACAGCATTTTTGGTGTTCTTGTTTAGTACTGCAATCTCTTGCTGATCCTGTGTGTCGCAGACATGGCACTTAGGAAAAACAATTGGTTTTGAAGATTGGTAATTTCATCAACAGTATCTAGATTACACTTGACTTGCCCCTACAGGTTTTCTGCTTCTACAATTGTGAACTGACATGTTATCTTGTGGATTTATCAGGATTAAAGTATAGGCAGTTATTTTTATGCTTTTTTTTTAACATATAACATTATGTTTGGTATTCAACTTGTTACCCTAAAATGTTGAATTTTTGACAGATGGCTATTGCAGCAATTTCCAGGAGAAGAAAATTGCTTAATGATGTTGTCATTATTTCTTTAGCTGATAGTTCCTGGAAAATTCTCGACCTTTCTGGCTCTGATGTCACTGATTCTGGTCTAACAGCAGTGTCCAAAATATGCAAGTCTCTTCAAGCTGTGGATATAAGGTATGCAATTTTTAAGTTTACTGATCAAGATTTTTGATATTGCATATATTGCAGTATCATAACTGTAAATTTTTTTATATTTAAAGTTCAGGTGTCCTATAGTTCCTTCCTATATGCATATTTGCAATTCTGTGGCCACTTCACAAATAAATAACTGCAAGTTATATTTCACACCTTGCATCAAGATCATCATTGCGAACTAATGGCTAGTAGAGGAATTTGTTATCTACTGATGATACAGGCAACACATTGCTACTTATTGAAAAAGCCAAAAAAAGAAAAGTAAAATAGAAAAAAATGAAAAGGAAAGGTTGACAACTTAATGAATAATTTTAATGATTTCTGGTAAGATTACATTATTTTATGATATTATGGATTGTAAGAATGATACTAGGACTCCTTGATATATTTGTTATGTGTTTTTCATTTGTCCTCATTGAGGTTGGACCTCCACGAAATATCAATTAATTGATGGATCAGTTTGCTTATTTTTTTCTATTGTTCTACTTGAGTGATGTGTACTTGACTTCATTAAGTAGTTTTTTCTAATTGCTAGTCTACGCTGTCAAATTAAACTTCCGTTTATTTTCTATAAGTATCAATCATATTGACACCATTTTTGTGCAGCCGATGCTACAAAATTACTGCTGGTGGTGTTTCTGAACTCATTCAGAACTGCAAGTCATTGCAGACATTGAGATGCGGGTATGCTCTCTTCTTAAAACACAACACCCATTTGGAGCTTGAAGTCTGAGATTTGCTAATAGCTTTTTTTTTTAGACCTTGTACTGCTATTTATATCCATGTTAATCTTATAGGTCTCTACTGTGGCCCTTTTAGTTTCAAATTGCAGAATTTTTTCATCATACAAATTACAAAGTAACCGTAAAAGGCTAAAATATAGGAAAACACAGAAGTTTTTATTTCTTAAGGAGGGACCAGAAACGAAAACGTGAAAAAAAATTATACTTTGTTTTTATTGTCCCTCCTTTAATGGGAATTGGGAAGTCTATAAAGTGAGAACTCGTAGGTTCCATTTGAATTTGATACTTCTAAAAAATTAAACTTTATGAATAATGCACCCTTAAATTGCTAACCCCTACAGAAGAGTTGTTTCAGAAAAATCACCCCATCTGGAAAAAGAGGGAAAAGTATAGAGGTTCTCATGAGATTGACAAGTGAAGTAATTTATACTTCTGATTACAATCAAAATATTATTTTCACATCAAGTTATTTTGCTAGTGAACAAAATCAGCTTCTGAAGCAGATTCTTAACTCTTTTGAGATGCTTGCAAAGCACTGAACTTTACTCTCCTAAAGATATGGTTGGTTAAATTGTAAAAGTTCCCGTGTAGTCTCTTGCTTATATTTTATCATCTGCATGAGCTTTTGAGTAGGATACAAACCTAATAACAGGCTTGAACCAAAGTTAATGTTGCAGAGGGTGCCCAAGGAGCGACTATACTGCACGCAACTGCTTGTGCATATTGAAACCCAAGCTGGATAATGTGGAGGGAGATTCATGGGAAGAACTTGATACTGCTGAAATTGGTCATGGTGCAGAATCCCTGCGTTGGCTTGTGTGGGTATGAAAAATTTATCTCTCTCTCTCTCTCTCTCTTATCTTTTATAAGCTTCCTGATTTTCAACAGAACTTTTGATATCATACTTCTCTATTTAGAGAGTTTTCCCCATCTGTTCACTTGCAATAATCTAAAAACAAGCACATGCTCATATTGGAACTGAACAAGTCAGTACCGGCCATCTGGCCAATGCCAACTCTAGAATTGGTAGATAAATTGTATAATGCTATTAGCCCATCACCCTGATTTGGTGGATACAAGTGTCAGTCAGTGCCAAACTGTGCTGCACTCGGTTGTCAAATGCTTAAGTAAGCATGTTTTGTGATGTCTAATGCTTGCTATTGATGTTAGGGAGAAATCAAGAAACACATTTTGTCATGTGCAAATATCAGTATACTGTTATCACAAGGATGATCTGTTTGTTTAGGACTATCTTGTCACTTTATTGGGCAGAGCAGATGACATTATTTTTCATTCTAGTAGTGTTCCTAATCCTCTGTGAATTTAGTAGAGTTGCCTCGGTCATTCATTCTCCCTTTGTATGCTCGTTCCTCTTGAAAGTTTGACTTTAGCTTCTTTTTTTTTTTTCAGCCAAAGATTGATAAAGATTCTTTGGAGACCATGGTCACTGAGTGCCCACGTATAATAGTAAATCCAAAACCGTCTCCCTTTGGTTTTAGAGGACATGAGTTACCTACAGAAGCATTACCAGATATTGCTTTGGATGACCCTATTGTCAAGGGTATTGATCCTAATACATGGGCGATATGTGGGTCCATGCCAACACATGTAGCTCCCTCCCTTTCAAGCCCCACTGAATTGTCTATAGCTGAAAAATTCAGACTTGCATTTGTAGAAAGAGACACACGCTTAGCCCCAAAACGAGCCAAGAATGCAAGGCAACATCAACGGCGTGCAGAGAAGGAGTATGTGATGATGAGTACAGAAGCCAAGGCATTAGCTCTGGCATCTCAAGCAAAGAAATCCCGACAATTTAAGAACTAGAATTTCTGATATCCCAGCATTTCAGCTAAATGTCTACGTCTATCAGCAGCTTTCTAAGCCTTCCTATCCCAGCATTTCAGCTAAAATGTCTATGTCTACCAGCAGGTTTCTAAGCCTTGCTCTCGACCTCTTGTCGATTGTAATCTTCAACTTTGTAAAGTTTTAGGTTTGGTTGAGAAAAGAGAATGTAATATTGAGAGGTCAATCTAAACTTGTGTTACATGAAAAAATAATAATAAAATAAAAACCCTTCTCCCTATCCAGTCGTTTATCAACATAGAGAGGAACATTGATTACGGCTATTTGTGGTGCAATTAAAAGAATCTTATTAAATTGTCTTCTTTCGAGTACAAAAATCTTAGTTATCATCAATGATATGATTACAGGATGAATAGAGGTTTTCCGGACTAGCACTCGACAATCTTCACGAGGATGTTAACTAGGTGCCGTTTGCTCTTTCTGCTGTTCCAACAAGGTTAAGGAAATGAACGATCAAAACTAAAATTCATTTTCTATTTCTCAGATTTGGCCAAGCAAGAGAGAAAAAAAACACAATATAGCTTCACCTATAGCAAAAAGAGAAAAAGGAAAACAAATCTCGCAACTCAAAACGACATAAATGCAGAGACCCCTTAGAAATTCATGATGCAGATACAACGCATATGCTAATTTTGACCTGAGATCACAATATCACTAAGTAAAAACGGGCTAGCAGAGCGTAACAGTGTAACACATCTCATCATCTTCCAATGTAGAACTTAAAAGGGTCCTGATATGTGATTACAAATGTGATTTGGTAACAATGGGGGCTGTGGTTGTGTTGGTGTGGGAAGCAACATGCACACAGAAAGCACACAGTACCGGAGATGGCAAAGAGTCTGTTTAAAGTTTCCTACTCTTTGCTCAGGTTCCTAATGACATACGGGAGGATCCCACCATGATCAAAATATGCCAACTCAACCTGGACAATTAAAATTTCAAGTAGTAAAAAATTCGAACCACAATGACTAGGAGAACTGTGAAATGTCTAATAACAGGATCTAAATATATGCAGTTTAAATGGAATGATTCGTCTGTGTCAAAGTGCACTGTACAAGTGAAAGATTCCCCAGTGTCGGTTGTCACAATAACATCTTGTCCTGGCCTTATCTCACTGATTTTGTTTGGAAGGTCAATAGTGTAGCGCTCATGACAAGTCAATCTTAATGTATCTGCATCCTCACTAGGCTTGAAGCAAAGGGGAATTATCCCCATTCCAACTAGATTACTGCAGTGAATTCTCTCAAAGCGCTTGGCAATCGCTGATTTCACACCCTGACATAAAAGATGAAAGGGAGATATCATATGGAGCTAATTTCAATCAGCACATGGCAGATGGAACATCAAACATAAAATCACTCACCAGCAGCATGGGAACCTTAGCAGCCCAATCTCGGGAGCTGCCGCTTCCATACTCAGCGCAGCCAGGACAATGGTGTCCTACCCGGCTTCCTTGTATCTCTGCAATTATAATCACAATCTTTATTCAATAACAAGGAATATTTCACTGCAGTTTGATTGCATAAGTGTATATTGTTGTCATCATACAGTGATAATATACTGATAGCAAGGACTCACCATTGCTGCATCAAACACATAAAGCTTCTCTCCTGTGGGGATGTGGATGGTTTTTGGCCCCACTTTTCCATTTAAGAGCATGTTGAAAAGGCGAATGTTGGCAAATGCCTCTTGCCATCACTTCATCATTGCCCTGGCAGCTACCATAAGAATTGAATTCGTTGGGTTGAACCCCGCGCTCAAGGAGATAGTTGACAGCTGGGCTGTCTTTGTGGATACTGCCTGCTGGCGAAATATGATCAGCGGTTATGCTGTCTCCAAAGCTAAGCAAGCATTAAGCATCCTTGACTCCATGAGGACCTGGTGGTTACATGGTCATATTCTTGAAATATGGTGGCTCGCAGATGCAGCTAGACTTTGGATCCCATGGGTGGAAGCAGGTACAGAGAGCTGATTCTACATGGGGTTGCCCTTTGTAATAGCCCCATAAGTGCTTTTGAACATGCTTGGCAAGGCACTAGATTGTACAACCTGTGACATCCCGAGAATATTAGGTAGTAAATAAACAGTGTTTTTGAGAAAAAAAAGGATTATATCAGAAAGGTAAACAAGCTTGATTTTAACAAAAACAATTTATCGTTCTATTTTTTATATTAAAGAATTAAGCTCTGCTATCTCATCATTAGCAGGCCAAATATCCTTGAAATATACGTTCTTTCCATCATTCCCAGTTCCAGTTGGCTCCTTCTCAAAGTCGATGTCAACCTGTAATTGGAAAAGGATTGCGGAACTGCTCAGAAATTTTAACTTCTTGTTTACAGGGTTCGTGGAACTTGAAATTTACAGGTCAAAAACTGGAAAAACCAGCTTCATTATGTAAGAGTACAAAGAAACTCTTCAACTTTGACTGCTAGCTAAAATAGAGAATCATACCAAACTCCTATTCCAGGTCCTAAAGATGACAGAATAACTTAACACAGTTGGTAAATCCAAGGCCAGAGACAGATACGAGTAACACTTAGAAAAATACAGTATAATGAGACAGGTGATGAAACAAATTAGAAGCATTTCATCTGAAAGACATGGAAGGTACCAAACAGTAACACTCAAAAATACACATACTGTGCCAGCTAGTGCATTGGCAACAACTAACGGAGGTGAAGCAAGGTAGTTAGCTCTTGTCAGCAGATGAACACAGCCTTCAAAGCTCCGATTTCCAGAAAGAACAGCTGCAGCAATAATATCTGCAGAAGTAACCAAAGAGCATGATTAAAAGAAAAGTCAAGTATGGAAGAATGCTAAAAAGTGTATCAAAATGACAAGCCATCAAAACTGACCTGCAAAATCCCCAATATGGCTATATATATATATATATGCACACCTAGTAGAAGATGACCTGAAATTTGTAAGACCAGACTATCCAACAACAATTTGAGATGTAGAAGTAGTTATGCAAAGACCACATGGAGACAAGTTTTTTATCCACTAAATTTATGTTGTCTCAATTTTATACATGCAGTTTCAGAGTCTCATCAATCAAAAGGACATTATAAATATAATCCATGGTCATACCATTATCTGAAATTGCAGATGCAACTAATTGATCAAGTTCTCCAGAATTTCCAATACAAGTTGTGCAACCATTATCAACAATGTGAAATCCCATTCAGGTAGTGTCCACTGCAATAGTAAACGCCATAATCACTGTAGTATATGGAAAAATCTAGACAATAAAAATGAAGAGTGAATTTTAGCATACCTCTGGGTCAAATATTTTGTAACAACTCCAGAACCTGGAGCAAGACTAGTTTTAATCCATGGCTTAACCTGATAAACCATTGCATATTATATGTCAAAGGCTTGTTTCTCAAAAACAAAATTCAGGTTGAAATGTTTATATCAATGAAGAATGAGCCAAGCAAGGTGAATTACATAAACAAGATATTGTTCTCCAAGAGCTACAATTTTGATAAGAAAAGCATATTATTAATTCATTCATTTATTTATTGTTATTTCAATTATTAGGATATTAATAAATTATAATACTAACTAATTATTATTAATAGTCATTATTATATTAAATCATTGTTATAAATAAATTATTTATGTTATATTAAGAAATTTGTAAGCTAAAACTAACCTGCAAACCAAGGTCACAAGCTTTTTTTTGCAACAAGACCAGCCCCAAGCATAACACTAGGTTTTGATGTCTTTGTACAACTTGTGATAGGTGCAATGACAACACTGGCATGCTTAGGTTCAGCAGGCTGGCCATGGAATGAAAATTTTACCACTTTATCTTGATCTTCCTTTGGCACACCAAAGCCCTACAAGAATCATGTCAGGCTAAAAACATAACTAGGAATAGCTAATCACAACTAAATATAAGTCCATATCTGTCTGTAACATAATACTCTCAATTCAATGAACGAGATGTCGCATCTAGGGTTAGACCTATATGATGGATATGAATAGAAAATTGCAAGTTCATCCATCAGAAGTATAGGACATATCCAGAATTAATATTTCAATATAAATACAAAGCCACAGAGAAAATTAAGAGAGGACAAGGTGAGAATTAATATTTCTCACCTTGAATCGAACTCAGCTGTCAAGACAAGAATGCCAGTCAGTCTTCATTTCTTTCAGAGGCACTCAATCACGAGGCCTGTTATTAGTATAAATACTTAGTTACTTAAGTGCCAAAAGTCCAAATGATACATCAAAAGGAAATATACAGGTTAATGAACACTGCACATAGGAGTAGGCTAAGAGAGATTTAGAGGGTGAAATGAAAATGGAGGTTAACCTTTTAATCCTATCCATGAGACACTTTATAATGTAAATAGGAGTTAACAGAGGTTAAATGTCCACATTCATTAACCTCCAAATACTTATTTTTCTTAACCTTCAATTCAAGGGTTAAAGTGTGAAATATAGAGAGTTCAATTAATTTACACCAATTAACCTCTTATTCTTCAAACAAAATAAGGTTATTTTACCTCTATTTACATTTCCTCCATATCTTTTCATCACACTCGTTTAACTTTCCTTTTCATCCTAATAAAACTCCCATGCAATGCATAAATATACAGCATACCTCTTTGATCGAGAAACACAAGGCTCATTTCAAAAAACAGTTAAGATGTATACACTCTCTCTTGTTGAGGCTGTTTCCAAAAAACAGTTCCATTATTGGCTAATTTCAGTTGACTTAAATTCTTCATACAGTGAAATGAAGAGAGAAATATTACCACACTATAGTCTACAAACATTTTGTTTGCACGCAACTATGCTTCTATCATTGCCACCTAATATGCAAAAAATGTCAACGGTCATACCACCAAAATAATACTAAACAAGATAAAGCAAAAATGAGGACAGTCCCACCATCTCATCACTTCTTCCAGTTAGTTTAAGATACTGCAAGGTAGCATGATCTACAGGGAAGAAACCCATGGTTGCTCCATATTCAGGGGGGACATATTTGCAATAGTGGCCCTGTCAGCCAATGCTAATTCACCCATACCATCACCTATATGCATATAAATTAGAGATGCAGAGTATTTATTAGATTAAAATAATTCAACATTCTAAGTCAAATTGTTATATTTATTAAGCTTACCAGAAAATTCAACAAACTTTCCAACCACACCATGCTTCCTCAACATTTGGGTCACAGTGAAGACCAAGTCAATAGCAGTGACACCATTACACAATTTTCCAGACAATTTGAATCCAACAACACCAGGCAACACCATGCTCATAGGCTGTGCCGTTTAGCAAACATTAGAAGTAATGACAAACTCAAACACGTAGAAGAACAAGCATGGTTAATTCTTTCAGCAAGTGACCATGCTTGTGCATCTATGTGCAGCAGTAATAGTTGTAATGCTAAAATTCTCTCTGGCCCAAACTATATGAACCTTATACATACATTGAATTTTTGTCACAACTATACATCTTCACTTGAGAAGTGATATTCTAGAAAACGTAATTTGCTACTCTTTCAATTAGAAAGAGTAAAGCTAAACAACCAATGTTATTTTTGCCCTTGTTCAGTTTTATGAAACTAAAATAGTATATGTATGTATGAGACCACAGTGAGTGAAAATGGTGAAACCACTAATCCATCCATAATTACAAAGTGAAGATGAGGCCAGGATGCATAGTTTGGTCAGCATCCTAGATACAATGCAGATTTCACAGCATAGAATTTCAGCATTAAATGTAGGCACAATTTTTTTTTTTTCTCTTTTGGAATTTCAGCATCAAATGCAGGCACACATTTTTCTCTCTTTTTGGAGGACATGGATGCCAATAAATGTCATGTAAAAAGAACAAAAAGCAATGCCTTGAAAGAAAGAGATTCAGATAAAAGTTAGGACATAGATAAAGCACAAGCATGCACTCATAGTCCTCATGGAGGCAATATGCATGCAAGGGAACTTTACCCGACCAAGCATAGTTGCTTCTGCTTCAATCCCCCCAACACCCCAGCCAGCAACTCCTAGCCATCTATCATAGTGGCATGTGAGTCAGGACCAACCAAACTATCAGGGTAGAGGATGCCGTCAGTGTTAAAGACGACCCGTACAAGATACTCCAGGTTAACCTTACAAATCCATTGAGAATCACAATCAATTCCAGATCAATTAATAAATAATCCAAAACCAAAAATAAGATAAATATTTTAAAAAGCAAAAACAAATTTAAGAAAAATTCTTATTAACTTGAAGTATGCAAGACCTACTTATAAATCATGGTGAAACATGGGGCTAATTTGTAAATGAGTGTAAAAAAAAAAAGTAAATTAGAGAAATATGATAAATAAAAAAATATTTATAAAAATAGGGTAACTTCAAAGTGTTTAGCGAAAATGGGTGGTCAATGTAGGTCGTTCACCAGTTAAACTGGCGTACATTACTGTAAACAAACGTCCGTTATTTTTTTAAAATTTTTTATTATTCATTTGACAGTATAACTGGCAAACGAATGTAATAGATTATCATGCCAAATGTGAGAGTTTGTGCTTGCAACATGCTGTTGCAAGCAACTACTTGCAGCATTCTACTGCAAGTAGAATCTCTGATTGGCAGCAGAGACAAGCAGAGATGTCTCATCTTTGCTGGCAGAGATGAGACTCATCTCTACTAAAGAGAGATGTCATCTCTGCAAAGTAAAGATAAAATTTTTTATAATATTAAAAAATTATATTATAATATTTTATATAATTTAATTATATTTTATATTATAAAGATAAGGTATAATACATATTATTATTATATATTATTATAATATTCTAAAATATTATATAATAATAAAATATTATAAAAATAAAGTATTAAAATATTTTAAAATAAAGAAAGAAAAAAATATATAAATTCATTTAATTTTTTTTATTTTTTAATTATTCCTCCCGCTATTATAAGAGACGAACAAATATTTTTCAAAAAAAGTTTAGTATCTCAATGAAATATTATTGAAAATAATAGTGAATAGAATTATTAAACCAATTTTATGTTCGCCAATACAAGTGTCGGACACATTTTTTGTTTGAAAATTAGTTCATGTAAAAATAATTTTATATGTACAAACATAACGTTCATGTATGTAATTAGTTCGCTAGTTAAATTGGCGGAAGAATGAATGTTTCATTATTCCAACCTGCAATTTAACTGACGAACGAGATAATATTTTTTATGCTCAAATTGTTTCGTCTACTATTATAAGTGGCCAACAAATATTATTAAAAAAATTAGTACATCAATGAAATATTATTGAAAACGATGGTTAATATCCGTACATCAGTTAAAATGGTGAATGTTGTTGTATTTGTTCGTCCTTCAATTAAATTAGCAGATCAACACAAGAATGATGGATCAAATTTTTTATTTTTTCTGCTAGTTTAACTGGCATATAAATTTTTTCCTTTTGTCAATTACACTGGCGGACGGAATTAAAAATCTTGATTTTTTATAATATTTTTAAAATATTAATATTTTATAATATTAAAATTATGATATTATTTAAATATTATATTATAATAATAATTTGAATATATTTTATATTATTATATTATAAAGATAAAGAAGATAAGGCATAATACATAATAATAATAATATTATATACTAAATTATTATATAATATTAAAAAATAAAATATTAAAATATTTTAAAATAAAGTATAAAACAAAGAAAGAAGAAAGGATATAAATCCATTTATAATTTTTATTTCTGAATTGTTTTGTCCACTATTATAAGTGGCGAACAAATTTTTTTAAAAAAAAGTTTAATACATCAATGTAATATTATTAAAAGTAATGGTCAATAGAATTATGAAACTAAATTTATGTCTGTTACTATAAGTGTTGGACACATTTTATATTTGAATATTAATTCATGCATGAATAATTTTGTATGCACCAATGTAATTTGTTATTATATAATATTTTAGAATATAATAATAATAATAATAATATGTATTATACTTTATCTTTATAATATAAAATATAATAAAATAAATATTATAATTAAATTATATTAAATATTATAGTATAATATTTTAATATTATAAAAAAAGTTTATCTTTACTGGGCAGTGATGACATCTTTGCTCAGTAGAGATGAGACATCTGTTCTTGGCAGCTATAAAAAACCAGACGTATAAAAAAACCATACGTATATAACCTGTGCTAGAGCTCCTTATCTGGTGAACAATCCCAGAACAGGGAGGAACAACAAGCATGTTTTGGAAAGCAGAAGCACCCCATTTGAGAAAGCAAATCTCCTTTATTCCTCTGAAATTCAAGTTCCATATTTGCTTGCACCGCATTTTCAGGTCTTGCAACGTCCCCCTTAGCAGAATGATCAACGACAAGGTCTACAGGAACCTGGAAAGCAAACATCACACATTATTATAGTAAAATAATTTTCAGGCTTTAAATAAAAATAAATAAATTAAACCAAAATAAGCTCTAACGCAAAGAGGCAACCATTGCAGAGTGTTATGAACTTGCACTGTTAGAAAACTCAATCAGATGATATAAGCAGTCCCCAATTAGTTAGGTGTAATAAATGCAATACAAACCAATGGGTTAATCTTCTTAGGATCACTGCCAAGATTCTTTATAGCATCCCGCATACAAGCAAGGTCAACCACAGCCGGTACTCCAGTAAAATCCTGTTCAATAACACAAAAGCTTTAAATATAACATATATACTTCAAAGTGAAATATCCCTTTATCAGAGAAACTTATTCTTTTTTGGAAGCAAAACAAATGAACCAATGGTACAAACCTGCAAGAGAAAGCGAGCAGGTTTGAAAGGGATTTCGATTTGCTTGGGTGATGAATTTTCCCAATCAATTATTTTCTCAACATCTTCCTTTGTAACTTGAAAGTTATCACAATTTCGTATTGCAGATTCCAAAAGTATCCTTATTGAATATGGCAATCTATCTACATATACAAAAAAGCACATTCTTTTCTGTGTTATTATAGTTATTACTATAACCAAGTGATAGAAATAACAAGAAACCAATGCAGATCGAAAGGCTTATACTAATTGCAGTAGTTGGATGAGCGTACCAATTCTGGGATCATTCAGTGCAGGGAGGCTGTAGAATTTTCCAAACTCTCCGCTCCCAGTTTTGGGAAGGTTGGTCAATATATTCTTAAAAGGGTGTTCAGAAGCTTAATTAATTTTCAAAAAAAAAAAAAAGAGTATATGAGAATTAGTACACCTAAGAGTTAAGGATAAAATTATAGCAATGCACCCTTATAATTTAAAAAAAAAAAAAAAAAAACATATAATCACACTCGCACACAGAATCGATCAAATTTAGAATATACCACAGACTGACCAATTTCGAGTACAAAAGCTTCATTCCCAGGCTTGCATTGGTTTTTAAATAACGCAAATAACAAATACTTTCCAATCTAGCTTCTATTCTGAATTATCATGAGTTCAGCATCAAAATCACATCTAAGTCCATGTAGCAAGCTATAATCAATTATAACAGAATATAATTGAATAAAAAATCAATAGAACAACAAACAAAAATTTCACTTGATTATATTACTACATTTGATTGCATCATACAAGTCGAACATCAACGAAATCGTAATTACTAACATTAGCCTTCAGAGGCCAAAAGAAGCATAACGTTATTATCGCTGTAAAGAAATCCTCTATTTCCTTGCTGACCAAATGGGAAGCAAAAATAAAAACTTACATAAAATTATAAAAAAAATAAATAAAAAAAGGAAAGTGAATAGAGGTGTCGCGAAGCGAACACAACAAGACAACAACGAAAACGACAAACAAAACCGAAATTTGAAAGCATGTAAAACGGATAATACCCATAGAGGAGAGGTTTCGGTGGATGCGTTGAGTGAGCAGCGGCTTGAGCTCGGAGGCTAAGTAAGTGGCTGCAGCGGAAAGAGCGGAGAGCGAAGGAGAAGGTGAAAGAGCGGGCGCGAAAAGATGACGAAGAAAGAGAAGGGAAGGGAGATGACAATGACGTCGTATAGGAGGCAGTAGGAGACAAGAAAATGGTGAAAATGAGGAGGTTCGAGCAGCGAGGCGAGACCTGGAGATTAGCAGTAGTGATGATGAAGAAGGAGAAGTGGATATGTACATTGCGTGTGATTATTCTTCTGAAACTGGTTTTCAGAAGAAGGCGGTGGCTGAGACTCGGAGGGAGAAGTGAAGGTTTTCCTTCACGTGGACAAAGGTTTGCAGAGAAGATTGTGTGGGGTTTCGATGACGTTCTTTGACTTTTACGTGAGTGCAACCGTAATGCCATAGTGAAAACTAGAAGTTCCATGGGCACTCTATTATAATGCTTTAATATATAATCAATTATTAAATTATGTAAATATTATTATAATCATTAATTATATTATACTCTTATTTGTAGCATAGAAACGAAAAATGTAAAAATAAAAAATAGAAAAAATGAATATAAAGAAATGATATTTTTTAAAAATATAAGAAATAAAATATAAAAAAAATGTAAATATAAAAAAATATAGAGATATATTTATAAATATTTTTTCTTATATATAATAAATATTGAAATAGTTAATTATAAGATTATACAAAAAATAATATTAAAAATAATTATTAATTATAAAAATTAAATATAATAATAATAATCAATCAAATATTTAAAAGATAAATATTAATTATCTATAAGTTTTATAATAGTAGAAAAGAAATGTATTTTCAAAATGGAAATGCATTTTTAAAATTTTCAAAAGTACAAAAACGTGTCTAAAATGTTTCGAACAACTTTCGATGAGTTTCGTTGAAGGAAATGTTTTGAAATGCGAAAATGTTTTCTTCTAAGAGTTTTAGTGCATCATTGATACTCCCTTATCCAAAAAAGTTATCATTATCTATTTTTTACATAATTTAAGAAAAATATTTAATATTTTATCAACTCACTATTTATATTATATTTTTTATTTATACCTCAATTATATTTAACAAGAAAATAAATATGTTTTTCTAGTTTAGTAATTAATATGGGTATATTAGGAAGATTGATTGTAAATATTTTTTTTATTAATAAAAATAAACATGTATTTTAAGACATTGCAAAAAAGAATAGTGAACAACGTTAACCTTTTTGGAATGGAGAGAGTAATTATATATATTTGTTGAATGAGTTAATAAGTAATTTATTTTTATTTTAAAAATTTTTATATAATTTTTACTGTATTTAGATAATAATTATATCAATATATATAATTTGTATATTATTTTTTATATATATTTTTATCTTAACAAAATTATTCAAAAGAATATAAAAATTAACACAAAAAATAAAATTATTATTCAAATAAATAGAAAGTTTTATATAAAATATTAATATATTACACATAATTTTAGAAATTGTACATATAAAAACAGTAATATTCACAATAATAATTAGTGATATTATTTTTTATTATAAAAAAATTTATCGTTAAATAATTAATGTAACTTTAAAGTATTTAAATAATAATCTCATCCCTGTATGTAATTTAAGCTATCATATTAGATAGTTTACAATTATACAAGAAAATGATAAAAAATTTTGCAATATATTTAATTTATTACCCAGCTAGTTTAAAATTTTATAATTTTTTATATAAATTTTCTCATTATATAGATAATATTTTATTTATCTATAATATTAGATAATTTTAATATGAAAATATTATCCAAAAAAATATATAATTTACAAAGTACATTACATATTTTACACATAAATTTAAAAAATTTACATATACAAATAGTGACATTAATAATAATAATAGTAATTAGTTAATTAAATATTTAGTATAACTTTAAAGTATTTAGGTTATAATACCATCTATGTATAATTTAAGTTATCATATTAGACAACTAAAATTATACAAGAACGTGATAAAATTTTTTATAACATATTTAATATATTATACAACTAGTTCAAAATTTTACATAATATTATTTTGTATAAATTTTATCATAGTGTATATAATATATTTTATTCATATTATACAAAATTAGCAATAACATTAGATAATCTTAACATGAAAACTATTGTTCAAATAATATAAAATTTATAAAAAAAATATTAAATACTTTACTCATAAATTTAATAATTTCATATATAAAAATAATGATGATAATGATAATAATCATAAGTGATATTAATTTTTTTTATTATAGGTGATTTATCATTGAACATTTAGTATAATTTTTTAAAGTATTTAGATAACAATCTTATCAATATGTACAATTTAACTCATCACATTAGATCATTTAAAATTGACACGAATATTATAAAATATTTCACATCATATCAATATATTACACTAATAATTTAAAATTTTACATATTATTTTTTAACAAATTTTCTCATGACATAGTAATTTTTTAATATTATAATAAATAATCTTTATTTTAAATAATTTTAACATGAAAAATATTATTCAAAGTAATACAAAAATTGTATAAAATATCAAATATTTTGCACATAAATTTATTAATTTTACATACAATAAATAGTTATCAAAAATAAAAATTAGAGACAATACTCTTTTAATGTAATAAATTTATCTTTAGATATATTGTGTAATTTTAAATTATTCATATAATACTTTTATTTATGTGTATTATTTAAATTATCTTATTTATGTGTATTATTTAAATTATCACTTTGATAATTTTTATTTCTATAAAATTATTCAAGATAATGATATAAATCATCATAAAATAAATTACATATATAATTTAAAATTTTATATAATATTTATTTATATAATTATTTTAATTATTTAATTAAAATTTACATTATAATGTGTATTTTATTTATTATTTTATATAGTTTAAATTTAAAAATTTATCTATAAAGTTATGCATACTTTAAATTTGATTTGTTAATTGCAACATGTTATAGTAGGTAACATCTTGCTATAGTAGATAGTTTTTTAATTATTATATATGTTAACATTTTCCTAAATTATTTTAATTAATTTTATGTTTATTAAATTCATTATTATAATATATACATATATATATATATATATATATATATATATATATATCATTTATAGGCATTTAATTTTGCATATTTTGATTTATTGTTTATTTATTATTCTAAAGAGATATTTTACTTTGTTTTTTTGTTTGAAAGAGATTATTTATTTATTAAGTTATTTGATAATTTTTCATAATTTCATATTTAAAATATGTTATATAATTTTTTTTTTAATTGAATAATTTGTCATCCATAATGTTGAATTGAATTTATATAGCAATTTCTCCACATAAGGGGGAGCGTGGTTGACACTTGTATCACAGGGAGAGTGGATTAGATAAGAGCTAAAATAAAGGTGCAAAAGTGACGTACCGTGGCATTTTTAATCGCCAAATGGAAGCTTCTTCTCAGTGACTTCGTATGACCCTTGCAACTTTCCACTCTCACAAGCCTGGACCCACGCCTCATTGCACACCCAAATCAACATTTTATCCTATCCAAATGGGAAAAATCCATCTTGAACACCTTGAAATTGCATATTTTGCATTCAACTCTTCAACTTAAAGATATAAGTTTAAAATCTCTCAACTAATGGTATTTATTGTACAAATATCATTTTTAACTGACCCAGTAAAATGTTAAATGAAATCATCTTTTATTTTAAAAAATACTTACTTTTATATAAAATTTTCATTTTTAACCAATTCATTGTATGTTCAAAAGAAAAAATGATAAAAATATGAAATCCATAAAACATAAATCTCTAAAATGAGATTCCAAACAAAATCGCTTGAAATCATTTAGTGGTATCATCAATTATATTTATTATGTCTGTTAAATGGCCTCAATAGATTTCTCTTCATGTCTGAAATGCTACTCTCATTGGTTTTACTATCCACATCACCATTATCACCTATCTCTTTCTCTTGCAAACTCATTTAAGAGTTAAATCTGACAGCAGATGGGGCAGGTATCACTCCTTTCCATTTACTCTAGAATGCACGACAAGTGAAAATGATGCTTGCATTTGGTAAAAAACTTTGCATTCTATGTGTCATTCTCTGCAAGTACAAGCAGACAAGAGTGTACAATTTTTTATTGAACTATCAATTAAATACAAAAATAAACTTTGCTTGTGTTCATTGTTGAAAGATTAGAAATATTAAAGAATTCATCCTCTTACACTAATCTCATCATACCTTCAAGACAAATGGGACAAGCATCCTCTTCTTTTGTTACCAAAATTATTATTTCATTTGATTTTGATATTTTTGGCTTTTTTTGCGAGACATGCAAAGAACTTGCTAGATTTGTGTAGTCTAGTTCTTTTAAATCTTTACATGCCGCTAAAGTATCAAAATTATCTCCATTAATCGTTCCTTTCACAGAGTCAGAATCTAATAACCATGAACCTCCCAAAAGTACATCATATGGCAAAGGTGCAGAAAGGGGCCGAAAAGTATCAAGTGTAAATGTATTCACATTCAATTCAATTAGAAGACCTACAATATATGTAGATGTTGGACCTTCAATGTGCAATTACAGCCTTAAGAATAATATGCATTAGGCCAAGCTTTACCCTTAAAGGCCTGCTTAGAGGGAGGGTAAAAAGGGGGAAGAGGGAGTAAGGGAAGGGAGGATAGACATTTACCCTTGTCTGGGAAGAAAAATAGTGTTTTAATGAAGGGTAAGAGAGGGTACCACTTACCCTTCCATTCATTAACTCTTTCCTTTTTTCTTTTACCCCAAAATGGGGTATTAGGAAGAGGACGATATAATACTCAATATTTATATACCAATTTTGTCCTCATATACAATTATGTAATCTGTTTTTACCCTTTGTTATTACCATCTCTTCGACCGTACCAATTTTCTTTTTCTCCATCTTTCTCCTCGTATATAAATGAAAAAGACCAATATTGTGTCATCTCTTTATTTTGTAACTTCACATAATCTCCATCAGGTTATGATTTCATTTTTTTTAGTTTTTTTCTTATAATAATTTTTTCTATTTTGTTATTTCATTAATGTTTATTTCATTGTCTTTACCTTGTGTGTAAATTGTGTTGTAACTACTCTTTTTATTTTAGTATTGTTACTTATTGAAGTATGTAATATTACTTGACTTTGCTTTTATTTATTTTATTCTTTATCTTAAATAAATAGAGTTGTTTGTTAATTCTTATGGATTTCTTAAGAATAATATAGTATGAACGATATAACAGAGTCACCAAACTTTATCATGAGATTATGTAATTAATTTAAATAAAATATTTTTATAAATGGTGAATCAAATAGTAGTTTGATTTTTTTTACTTTGTTAGAGTGATAGTCTCAACTGTAAATTTCTCTAATTATTAAATATCATTAATTAGTATAAATATGATTTATTTTCTTTAAAATAGTATAACTCAATAATTTAAGTTATATGGGTAATATAGTATTTTTATTATTTTACCCACCCTTTATTTGCTCTTCCTCTCAATTAAGGTGACACATATTACCTTCGTTTACTTCCACTTCTCTCCTAAACAATCTATTATATATATATAAAGCTAAAGTAAAAACTAGCATGATGATGTGACAACTCATTATTTATAATTTTGATTAACTCATCTATTATCGTTGTTTTCAATTCATTCATTCATTCTTAATATTTAAATAGTGTAATAAATAACATTTAATGAATATTAATTAGGTCACTATCATAAATAATAACATAATTAACCATCAAATTTTACTTTTTATTTATTTATTTATTTATTTTAATTCAATTACAAATTAATGATTATGTATTTATTAGTATTTTAATAAAAGTTCATAACATAAAAATTTAATCTTATATATTTTTATAAAAATAAAATATGTATATTACTAAAATAATATAAAAAAGCAGTCAAAACTCTATAATTTAATATTAATACAATAACAACTACTATGTATGGAAACAACAAATGGATATTAAAAAAATTAAATACAACATTCTAAATCATAAACATTATGTCAAAATTTCATTGTACTAATTGTATTGTTGACATTAAATTTTTTATTTTAATATCATTCAATAAATATAATAAATAATAATGCTACTAAAAATATATAATTTCACTTTGAAACTTTTAAAAAAATTCAAAATAATTTCAAATCACGTGAAACACAAAATACCGACTAGTGGAAGGTTAATTATGTACACTTCTCCATCCTTTTCCTCCCTTCCCCTTTCTTAACTCTCCTTACCTTCCTTTAATTACCCTTTCCCTAACTCATGTCAAGTAAGCTCTAAAGAAGAAAGAGTTGAGGAAGAGCTGAAAATTTTGAGAAAGACAAATGAAATTTTTGAGAGGAAGAGCTAAGAGTTTGTGTGAGAATGGGGTTTCTTCAATTATTTTTTTTTTTTAAGTTCAAACATGGTCAATTCTGACGCGTACAAGTTTAGTTATTAAAAATTCATCTAAAATTAAAACATTTGGCAGCAAGCGGTGTGTGCAACACACGAGTGATGGTTTTATTAGTTAAAGTATACGTGGCACTAATTCTAACAGTTAAAGAGAAAAGTGTTATATTTATAACTTGAAGAGGTTAATGTAAAAAACACGAAAAATTTAAGAGCCTGGAGATATATATATATATATATATATATATATAATTCAGTGATTAAACATTCAAATACTGAAAAAAGAGAATTTAACAAATATTTTTCAATAATTAATTTTCCTTAATATGTCAAATGTCAAAAAAACATAAAAAAAATTTTATAAAAAATGTTTTCTACAAAATAAACACAGCCTATAAATTATAGAATTTCTATTAGGAGGTCACAAATTTGAATGTGGTTACTACAATCGAGAAGGACGTAAAAAGCCCTAGCGATGACATCCTCTTTCATAATTTTGTATTCATGACAAAAGGGATCAGAAAACAAGCTGAGGCCTCTTTTTTCCATTCCGTCACCAGATCATACAATCAGTATCTGCTAACCACTACGTCGCCTTTTCCACAGTGGGAATAAAATGTATCCGCAACCAAAATAATAATAAAATGTATCAAAGGGAAATATGCTAAAATTACAGTTGGAATTTAACGCTGTGTTAGATGTCATTAACCTCCTAATGAATGATTAAACCAATACTCAGACAAACGTTTTTCCATGTCAGTGAATCCAATATAGACACATCAGTCGAACTGAATGAATTATCGAGCTCGGATCTCATGAGTTCAGATCCCCTCATCCGATCGCAAGTGAAATAAGGAAAAGATGCCACTCAAAACAAAGCAAACCAAAAGAAGGTAATCCCAGGCTTTCTGTCAGTGACTTATGAATATAAGAACGCTATTGTGAAAATAAGGTAAAGAATACTGAATTACATTTCCAAAATTCTGATAGTTGCTCCACTGTTAGAACTTACACAAAAAGATAAGCACAAAACTTGAAGTTATCCTCACAATTGTGCATTCAAGACAGAAATTTCAAGTAAATCTGTGTTTCTGCATGAAAAACCTCCTCAAAATCCCAATATGACCTAGAAAAATGAGAGAGACTGCCTAATGTGCCCCAACATATATTTTGATTAACATTGATACATTTCATCCGTGATCTTCGTAATTTCTGAGAAAAAGGATCTTAATGGCAAATGACTATGACTGTTGTATGGGTAGTCAGCCACATGAAAAATATCATGTTGGTGGTTGCCACATCCCCGGCCTGAAGGTTGTACCAGATCCTGTCGGTTCAGAAGACCTGAAAAAATGGTTACCAAAGTGGTCATTTGAAAAGAAACTAAAGTCATCTGGAATTTCATAGGATAACCAGATAATATTAATGCATACTTACACTGGCCAAGATTCTTCTGCTTTATCTGCCTCTACTTCTCTTTCTCTAAAATAGAAGAAATGATGTTATAGTGCAAGAAAAAGAAAAGCTTCTATTACAAGTAAACATTTAAAGAACACGAAGTTTGAAGCACAGATGTTCTCATAATCAAACAAAAGCATAGCTCAAGTGGTCAACTGTGGTCATCCTCAAACCAAGAAGAAGGAATCTAAAAGACTTGATCACCAATTCTATCTGAAACAATAAGAAAACCGTTTTATACAGACAGACCTACCTGCATGGACACACAGGTAGACCCATCTGCATACAAGGAGAGAAGGGGCACAGAGTCTTGGAGTGGAACCAAACATAAACACTTCAAGTGAGTCAAGATGAATGTTGATTTGAGCATCAGATAAGACACGTACAGTTGGTAACCTTGGAGCAATCAAGTAGGACACATAGATACTCCAAGCAAATCAAGAGAAGCATCGGTTTGAGAAATGGCAGCACAGAGAAGGAAATTCACTCAAAGTTTTAGGGATAGTCTCATTAAAGAGATAAAGGACTTCAACTGGTAAAATAATGCCTGATCTCGTGTCACAAGCAACCATACTGCAACTGTCTCAAATGCCAGACCCTAACTAAATTATGTGCAAATAATTCAGAATTTCAGCTAACCCACCTCACTTTATCTACTGCATCTGATTCTTCCTCAAACTTCTCACCTATGAGAACAAAACCGATAATGTAAAAAATATCAGCATAATACTCAGTAGGCATATCTACTGCATAGGAATAACAGTTGAGAAAATATTAACGTGAGCATGTGTGTTCTTTTCATAGTTACACCATAAGCTATTTTCCTGAAGTTTTTATTCTTAACCCGTTAGCATGTTCAAGAGTCCATGCCATGGTGTTACCATGTCCATTATACAAATTTAATTTACTGCAAGCAATCTTTGTGATTACAGAATGGAAAAACTAAAATAATACGCAAATGTGTATGTGATATGAGGTAGGAATGAAACTTTGGTGTCTCCATGTGATGCAACGATAAATTTTGGTAGCCATGAAATGAGTCCTTGCATTGCAGTAAAGGATTGTAATACCTTCTGAAGCAGTGGGAAATTGCCGAATAAAACTTTTCAAGTCTGGACCTCCAACTTTACCTATACAGATAAGTATCATATGTTATATACGCTTAAAAATGCAGTTAACAAGCAGTTTTTGGTAAGAATCTGACCAGCACTAACGATTTTGCGAGAACTGCCTTCTTTGGCTCTTCTTTCCTCGTCTTCTTTCTTGAGAACTTTAACAGTGAAAAAAGAAATTTTGCCAAGTCAAAACAATTCTTAAAGCCAAAGAAGTCGTAATGAGCAGTGCAGACAATAAAAGTTATCTTAACAATTTTCAAATCAATGCCTTTCAATACGACTGCAAAGAACAGGATATATGATTAAAAATAAAAAAATTAGGATCAAGGGTTGACGCTGCATAAAAGCGTAGTTTGCAAAAGTATGGTATTCAACTCTTGGAAAAACCTCAAAAAAGAGATGCTGAGGCACTAATCCAAATATGCTAATTCAGGGTGGTACTCTCAAAGCAAATGTCTGATGCAAAACAGCATTTCCTGTTCTAAAATATTCTGATGAATTGTGAAAGTCATCAATAATGACTTTCTACAATGCATTACCAAGATAAAGGCAAAGCAGAATATATGCTTTGCAAATAAATAAATTTTAAATGACTAAAGCAATGTGCAAAACAGAACTAATTGAGAATTATTACAAAGAAAAAGCTTTCAAGTGGTCTCTAGACTGACATCATACATTCCCATGAGCATAATGACCATTGGAGACCCCATGAATGGCAGGGATAATTGAATTATAGCATTGTCTTGTTTATTACCATCGTCTAGAAGCAAATTTCATCACCCTGTAAATTGGAAGATGAATTTGGTGTTTTGGACCTGAGAAACCATTTATTTTCACACTTTCAATTTTCAACAATTTCTAATATGGAAAAGCACTTTTTTGATGTAATTCTTCACCTATAATGCACTAATTTTTTCAACAATTGCAACTTCCATTGCACAATTCAGAATGCAATTTTTTGAAACTTCAATTGCATATTTAATTCTAAGCAATGCTTCTAGCAAAGTCACAAAATTTAGACCCATTGCTGAAGAAAGGCTCCATAAGTTAATTAAGTATCACAGACGATATCACAGAGACATGAAATCAATAAATATCATATCATCAACCAGAAAACACAAGTTAATGAAGCAACAATGTTAGGTCATTGTACAATTAACACATACGAGCAACATTTTGCCTGATAAGTTCACGCCTTGCTTCAAGTTCAATCATTTCCTGAAGAGAAGATTAAAAAGAATATTTTAAAACAACAGAATAAGTGGTACCACCAAGATGGCTTACCAAAACTAACACGTTTTAGTCAACACATCATTCAGACACTATAATGCCTCATATAATCTCAAGAGGTGAAAACGCGCACTACCTAAATCATACTAATAGTCATATCTCGACATTCAAAATTTCAATTCCTAACATGAAAGCCTTAAACACACAAATTACAGTTCACAGGGAATCAGATATTTCTCGAAAGATAAAAAATTAATAATAATGGTTCTAAGATACCTCAGCAGTTGGAGCCTTTTTACGCTGCCCGTTCAACCAGCATATCCATTCAACTACAACAATCAAATTACAAGCCCCAACATTCAGTTTTAAGCAGACGAAAAAAAATTCAACAAGTTACGTTGCAATTGCTTCTTGGATTGAAAAAGGAATTATAGATAATAAGACATAACCTACACTGAATGGAACATCTTACTGCTTACCTGGAATCGAGGTTGGATCCTCTTCTCCTTTGAATACTACCCATCTTTTCTCTTTCACTAAAAAATCAGAAAACCCCAAAATTTAAAGAACTAATTTTAACTATTATAGCTATAAATGTAAGCGCAACTCATTAGCTTACATATAAATAAAGCAATTAACTTTAGCAATTAAAATAGAAAAAGAGAGAGATAGAGAGAGACCCACTTACTGATACCATCGATCTCTTCTGTTCGGGTGAAGTAGCGGTTTCCTGCCTTGTCCACACCCATCATAGTCCGGTTGCGGAAAAGCCCCGAAAGTTTCCCAAAGAGCTTCGACATCTCCTCCTCCTGTTACTTAAATGTTCTATTTTTCTTCTTGAGAAATCAGTAGAACCCCATTCTTGAAGAAGCAACGGGTGCATAAGAAATGAAAGTGGAGTTATTGATCATCACAACATTCTACGTGGTCGTGATTTGCATTTTGTATCCAGCTTGGTCCTCAGGTTTTGTCGGTTTTCCTTAATTCGGGTCCACTTGCTACTTTTCTGTCCGTTTTAATCCTAGTCGATTAGTGCGAGCCACTTTTATATTTTCAATTTTATTTTATGCACTTTTTTTTATCAATATTGATTTCCATTTTGTGAATGGTATTTTGATTTAATTTAATGATTCAAAAGTTACTAAATATAAAACGTTTAAAGACTAAATTGCAACTTGAACCATTTAAAAATATTCAATTAAGACCAAATTAACTATTAATTTAATTTAGGATAAAACTCTTAATTTTTAAATTGTTTAAGAACCAATTATATTTAAAAACTCAATGAACCTCACCTGCTGAAAAATATAAAAAATTTAATTTTTAAATTTTTATAAAATATCTTAAATATTTTTTTAAAAAAACTAATCTAATTGATTAATTCCACTAAAATCATCTCCTCAACTCTTTATTACTATAGAAAATAATGAAAGAAAAAAAAATCATTTAGAAACAAAATTTGCAAACCAAAAATCAAAATTACTAATATTCTCAACCATTATCATCACCACCAACCTTCTACGTCAAATCTCCCCACCGTCATTATATCAATAGATCTAATCCTCTATTTTCACAGAGAATCAATGGCGAGAAAGAAAATGAAAAAGTGAACTGAGTTTGGGGGGCGAGGATGAGACCGATATCATTTTTCGCTGAGTTATGCAAATAATGGGTAGATTAGAGTGCTGATTGGCCAAATGTTATTTGCTCATTTTTAGCATCGATTAGGGCGGCGGCGTGAGGAGTTGCAGAGAAAAGAGGTGAAAGATAGATTTTGATATACGAGAAGTGATGGTCTTGGAGAGTTACAGATATTTGTTTAAAGTAGTATAAAAAAATTATTGTCAAATTGAATCTTAATTTTGCAAAGAAGTACTATGAGAGTCAGATGCTACTCTCCATTAAATTAAATATAGAAAATTCAAATTAGATATATAGTTGTATATATAATAAATATAGAAAATTCATATTAAATTTAGAGACAAATCTTTAACTATAACTTTTATTGAAATATTCTTCCTCTTTTATGTAATTGCAAATGTTCATGATTAGAGAGAAATTTACAAGCGATTAATATTAGTTTTAGAAAGGAACAAAGATGTTTCTATGTTATGAAATTCTATTTTGGATTTTTGTTTGTCAATTAATGAATTCTGTTTAAGTAAAAAAAATTTTGGGTAAGGATTGTGAATTCTGTATGAATTGTGAAATTTTCTTAACTTCCAAATCGAAGATTTTTAGCTATTTTTTTTTATTTTTATCATTATTTATTTCAACAAAATATTTTTTTATTATTTTTCTTTTTTATTCAATTCACACATTAAATGCAGTGTTTGTTAATTGAATTTGTTCTTAAATAATTCAAAATAAGAGTTCAGTCAAAATTAAATTATTAAAAGTTAGTTTTATTCTTATTTAGACATTTTTTAAATGGCTCAAAAATCAATTTAGTATTTATGCAAATAGAAAAAGTATCAAATTATCTTGTTTAATGTAACTCATTAGTATTGTTTGCATAATTATTTCTTTATCATCTAATATCTTATTTAATGTAATAATTTTACAAGCGTTCCAGTTCAATCAATTTTGATTTGATTTTCATTAAAGCTAGATTAATTAAGTTTTAAATTTATAGAAAATGAAATGGATCAACTTTTCTATGAAATAAATTAAATTAAATCAAAACAAATTTACTTTGATTCAATTAATTTTGTTTCAGTTCAAAGTGAATTTTAAAAATATGTATTTTAAAATTTTAATATAAATGATAATATTTTAATTATTTATAGATATAAAACTAATTATATATTAATTATATATGTATATATAGAGTACAATTAATTTAGTATAAAATTATATTTATATTATTTATTTTAAAAATTCTTTTGAATAAAAGTTTAATTAATTCAATTTATTTGGTTTTTATTTTTAAAAACGAACATAACAAAATTAATCAATATTTTTAAAATAAAATCAAATCGAATTGATTTTTCAATTTCAATCAAATTGGATTGAATTGGATAAATTGATTTAATTTAATTTTTTAATTTAAATTGAATAATGAACAACCTTATACAATTTTATCATTAATCAAATAATTTTAATGAAAATGGATTAATATTAAAACATCTTAGAAGGAAAATTAATTAAAATTTTTTCTCTATCAAAGAAGAAAATTATGAATAGATTATATATCATAAAAGGTGATAATGCAAGTAATGCACTTAAGTATGAATTATTTCATTATTTTATTTTATTTTAAATAATTGTACATATATACAAGCACATTAATATGCGATAAAATTACTTTAATGAGTTAAATGTTTAATTTCTTGCATCATAATAGTGAAATTGAATTATTTTCGGAATCCAAGCATATGAAAAGATATTCTCTTAATCCTAGAAATATAGCCTCACATATTATATATCTCAATTTATACAAATTCTATTAGCGCACCAAATTCAAATAAAATGTTTATTTTATGACTATGTTAAAGCCAACTGTCTAATATGGTTGTCAAAATTAAAAAATATATATATTTAAACATAATCGTAAGGTTAAGAATAGAGTTAGAATTATAGCATTATATTTTTTTTTTAAGAGAAGAACATTAATTTCTTAAAAATACAATTTTACATATATATTTTGTCTGCTTTATTATATGAATTCAAAAATTGAAATCTGTTTGCAAAATATTATTTATATTATAATATTAAAAATTTCACATATTTTATTTATTAATTTAGGTATTAACTATTATTTTAATTATTAAATTACTAAATATTTATAAGCAATTGTAATTATTGATTATCAATGGTTAATTGGTAGCTATTTATTAATCATTAATTGTTAATAGTTGATATACTTTTAATTTTTTCTTTTGATGAATCATATATTTTTATTAGTTAATTTTTTGAACACTTTAAATAATTGAAATATATATTTTAAAAAACTATTTGCATAAACAAGCGAAGTCTAAATGTAATTTATGAAAACTTCCAAAAAAAAAAATCTCAATAAGTTAGTATTTTCTGAATTTTTTAATAAAAAATATCATATATTGCGCTGTCTTGTCTATGCCATGCATATTCCCGCCTGCTCCCTTCAAAACCCTAACATCCCTCTCCTATTTCCCTCCTTATTTTCCCGCCTACCAAACACCCTCTCTTTCACCGATAAAAACAAACAAAATCCCATCTTCCCCTCATTTCTCCACAAATCTTCCACACCAGCAATGGAAGAAAGAGCTTTAAGATCATCAAAAAGAAAAAACTATAGCTTGTGCAGATACTTAAAGCCAGGAGCACTTGCCCAGCTCAGAAACTCCAAGATTAGCGCCAGATCTAGCAGACCCGTCTCGTTAACTCATCTGCGAGTTGACTCGCCTACTCAGAATCAGATCTCCACTGTGGAAGAAATTCCTTACCTTTTGATGAGCAACATCTACCATGGCCATCCTCGGTGCTTGAAAAGAAAGAAGCTCATGGCTGCTGCTAGATCTGTGTTATTTCTTGATTTGGATCTTTCCAATTTGAATCCTGGCTTGGATTCTACGAATATTAATTAGCAATTCTTTAATTGCTCATTGAGTGAAGTGACTAGATCATGAATGGAATGGGATTTAAGTTTTGTGGTGTAAATCTCGCTTTAATTTGTTTTAATTGAGTATTTATTGGCTTAATAAATGATGATTAGTATATGGAGATATACTTGATTAATTAGTAGAGGGTTTTGCGAGAATGATGTTCATCAGTGATTCAATTGAGCCGACAAATTAATGTTTCTGAATTCAGTTTACTAATTGTTTTTCGTCAGATTTGCTTCTACTTGTGAGAATCACACGTCCTTGCTCATGATATTTGATGGGTAGCGGTGGAATTAAAAAATATTTTCAGAGGGACTTAATATTAAATTTAAAATTTTTTTTAATGCAATTAAATAAATATTTAACAATTAAAATATCAAAGTAACAATTATAAAATCAATAAAAATGTATAAATGTACACTTATAAAATGACTATATTTGAACTATTAGTTTTAATTATGCGAATCGTGCAAGTTTCCAATCACAATTCATAAATTAATTCATAAATCAATAAATTTTCAATTCAATTCACAATTTATAAATGAATTCACAATTCAATGAGAGCTTTTTAAATTCTAAATTTTGAATTTAATCAGGATGTTCTAAATTCAAGAGTTTCCTAAATTTTAAATTCACAATTGACAATTTTAAATTTTCAATTCACAATTTTAAATTAATTTACAATAAATTTAATTAGAGTTTCCTAAATTTACAATAAATTCAATTAGATTTCTCTAAATTCACAATAAATTAAATGAACTAATTCAAAAAATTCTATGAAATTTTTTAAAACTCGATGAGCACTAAATTGAATCAATTTACGATAATCTAATTCACAATATATTTTTAATTTAAATTTCTTAAATGAACATTAGGGTTTCTAAACTCAAAAAAAAACTTTATATATTTTATAAATTAAAAGTAAAAAACTTTCAAAAAGAAAAATAAATAATTTCCTAGATATTTACTTTTATTAAAAGTTCTGTGGTAAAAAATATTTTTAGAAACCATATTATAAATTTCGGAGTAGAGAAGAGCCAACCTAATAAAAGTCTTATAAAAAATTGTTCAATAAAATTCACAATGTTAATTTTGATTTTAATATCAACATTAGTAGCGATATCACTCATCGAGTGGTGCCACTTATTGTCCTTCACATTGGGATACACGCCCTTACAACACATGATTTTACCAAATGGACAATTATGATTTGCGCATTGAGGAAAATTGAATGGCCTTGATTTCATTTTGAAATCTACCTGCTGCCCTTTACGTGACTTTATTTTCAGAGTTTTTGTCATTGTCTGGGTTTGGATCATTAGCCAAAGTAGGGGGCGTCTTCGTCATCGTCAGCCCCCCTTTCTTCTTACCATCACCAGCAGTGGCTGGTCTTTCTTCACCAACAGTCTAGTCCCTGCCTCCTTCACATATCCTGGCAATTTTTATTTTTGCAGGGGGACTTTAGCCCATGCAAACCTCCCTTTAATTTCGCCATTGTTGGTGGGATCACTAGTCTTTATATTGAATTTTGTTTATTGACATTCATTTGTTGTAATAATTACTGCCTCAAAAGACCCAACTGGGAGAGATGGTAGGTAATTGTTTGAGTAATGATTTCTTTCTTTTGTCAACTCCTTTCCTCATATGTATTTGGATAGCTCATATTTGATGGTTGATATCATGCATTACACTACAAAAACATAAGAGATTGATTTTGTTTTTCTTAAGGCCTCATTTGCATTAGGAGATTTAAATAGAGATTTTACAAATTCATGAATTTAAGTTAAATTTATTGTTTGGCAAGATAAAAAAAAAATGGTTTAAATTTACAAATATTAGAAAATTCATTATCTCCCAAAATCTCTCATTTTAGGTCATGGTTTGTTATATTTAGAATGAAAAACGGAATCCTATTCCTAAAATGGATGTTTTTTGGTTTTTATATTTTAGTTTAGTATATATAGAATAGAAATAAGAATCTTATTTTGAAGTTTGGTATGTTTTAATACATAAATAATAAAATTTAAATATTAATAAGATGGCCATAATTACTCCTATATTCAAGATTATCATATTGATCTCTATGTTTAACAACTTTGTATTTTTTAAGAGGAAATAAACTTATATTTTATAAATAAGGAATTAATTTTTTAAACTATTTTTTTACATGTTATTTTAAAAACAAATGAACTAATTTTTTTGAAATATATGACTAAATTACCTTCTATTAACCATATGAGACAAAAGCAAAATGAAAAAAATAATTAATATATTATTGATTTTTCTAAAAAATAGATAAATTGAAATAAATTTGTTTAATCTGCAAAGATGCAACGTCTTGATGCCATGTGCTAAAATCTTCTTGAGTATTTTTGTTCTAAGGTGGATGCCACTGCTTCTTCATTGTCCTTGATGGGCTCCAATGCAACCATTACCTTAGGTGGTATCTACAATACGAAATTGAATGTTACATAGCTTATTTTCAAGAACCACCACATGCAGTAAATTACCGTTTCCACAACTACAACCATTATGTAAGAGATAAAAGCATGAACCCATCTAAAATAAACACATAAACACACTTTCTCAGCTCACAGTGAATAAATATCCAAACACATAAGCACACTTTTTCAAAGTATCTATTCTTACTTCCCCAAACCCATCATTAGCAGGATCTAATGACACTCTTAACTCTAAAAACCCCTTTATCTATCCCATCTCAATTCTGCATTTCAAAAGCATGTAACGGTCTTTTCTGTAAAATAAAGCAAAAAATTTTATAAATATATATAAGTTTAGCGGAAGTACCTCCAATCATGATTGTTCAAGTTGATCAAGAAGCACAAAACAGAACTCTTCTATATTTAGTGTCTTCCAGCTTATACCAAAAGTAACGTAGAATGTCAATAATATGATGGTATAATCGCATACCTTTTTTTATATTAGCTAGGTTAGGAACCCTCATTTAGATATATTTCAAACTATTTTCTACCATCAAGGAAATATATAGTTATAATCAATAACTGTTATGATTTCATCCAACTACTTAACTTAAATAAATAGATTAATTTATTAATAAGTACGTCACTTAAAGTCTCTTTTGAAAAGAGACGTGTATTACATTCTCCCATTTGACCTACTTAAAAACTATAATAGTTAGATATTGTAATATGGTCATGCGAAGAAAAACTCTAGCAATAACTTTAACACCCTTTTCTGAAATGAAAATTCTATGATCCACATGATCCTTATACTGGTTAGCCAACAATGCTTTAGTCATAGGATTTATAATCATGAGTACTATTTTAATATGTTGGATATCCAATTCATGCTTATTGACATGATCTCTAACAATAAGATATTTTTTGTCAATACGTTTGTTGTGACTTCCACTCTTGTCAATTTTACAGAAAAAGACTGTTATAGAGTTGTCACCGTTTATCTTCAATGGTCTTTCCATTGAGTTAACAACTTTTATACTAGAAATAAAATTTCTCAACCATAAAGCCTGTGATGTAGCTTCATAGCATGCAATAAATTCTACTTCCATAGTGGATGAAGCAACTATTGTCTGTTTAACACTTCTCCAAGATACAGCTCCTCTAGCAAGAAGAAAGATATATCCAAAAGTTTACTTTCTAATATCCATGCATCCATTAAAATTTGAATCATAATATCCAACCAATTCCAAATGGTCAAAGTATTTGTAAATAAACATGTCATTCTTGGTCCCTTGCAAATATCTCTTAACCTTTTTAGCAGCTCTTCAATGATCTAAACCTAGATTACTATGATATTTGCCAAACATTCCTATTGCAAACCCGATATCAAGTCTTGTACAGACCCAAGCATACATCAAGTTTCCTACTACAAATGCATATGGTGCATCTTTCATCCTTTCCTTTTCCAATTCATTTTGTGCACATTAAACTTGACTAAATTTATCCTTTTTAATAATGGGTACCGGTGTAGAAGAACAATGTTTTTCAAAATTTTGTTAATGTAGGCCTTTTGAGATAAACCTAGTATTCTTAAGGATCTATCTCTGTGAATCTCTATGCCAATAACATATGAGACATCACCTATATCCTTCATCTCAAAGTTTTCAAAAAGAAAACATTTTGTTTCACGTAGCAAACCTAAGTCATTGCTAGCTAGTAAAATATTATCAACATGTAGGACTCGGAAAATGAATATGCTCCCACAAACCTTAAGGCATACATACTAATCAATAATGTTTTCAGTAAAACCAATTGAGGTTATAGTACTATGAAATTTTGTATGCAATTGGCGAGACATTTGTTTTAGTCCATATATTAACTTTCTTAATTTGTAAACCAAGTGACATTCTTGATAGAAACCTTCAGGTTGTGGCATGTATACCTCTTTCTCATGATCTCCATTCAGAAATGTCATTTTCACATCCATTTGATGTAACTCTTTGTCAAAATGAGCTATTAAGGTCATGATTAACCTAAATGAATCCTTCTTTGAAATTAGAGAGAAGGTTTCATAATAATCAATGTCTTCCATTTGAGTGAAACCTTTAGCTATTAGTCTAGCTTTATAATGTTTGATATTACCTAAGGAGTTTCTTTTATCTTTATGAACTCACATATAATCAATGGTTGTTACTCCTTTTGGTAACTCAACGAGTTCCCAAAATTTTTCTTTTTAGCCATAAATTCCATCTCTTCTTTCATGACGTCAAAACAAAGTTTGGAATTACTTTTACTCATGGCCTGTGAAAACAAACTAGGATCATCTTTTGGTCTAAAATCAAAATCAGACTCTTGTAAATGTACAACATAGTTGCTTGATATTGTTGGCCTTCTTTTCTTGAGGATCTTAGTTGCTAGATATTTTTGGCCTTCTTTTCTTGAGGATCTTAGTTGTTAGATATTGTTGGCCTTCTTTTCTTGAGGATCTTTTCATTCCCACTGTTTGTTGCATTGGTTGTTCCTTATGAACTTGTTCTTGATGTTCATTAACTTATTCTTTAGGGAGTAATTGTTTTTGAATTGGTTGTTCTTCAAAATTTGAATGGATACTTTGAAGAACACCCGATTCCATACCTATTGTGGGACTTACTGTATGATCTTTCACTTCCTCAAAGTCAATCTTTCAAGGAAAATTACTCCCACTAAATTCAAAATCCTCAAGAAATTTGGCATTTATAGCTTTAAAATTTATAAGAGAATGATTTGGACAATAAAATCTATATCCTTTTTTATTACTGCATAATCGATGAAATATCCACTAATTTTCCTCGGACTCAGTTTCTTTAAATTTGGATTATATACCTTTACTTCAACTGGACATCCCTATACATGAAAATGATTTAAATTGGGTTTTCATCCTTTCAACAATTCAAACGATGTTTTAGAAACAACCTTTGATAGAACTCTATTTAAGATGTATACTGCAATTTTCAAAGCTTTACTTTAAAAGGATATAGGCATATTAGTATAACTAATCATGCTTTTCACCATGTCCATAAGTATACGGTTCCTTCTATCAGCTATAACATTTTGTTGCAGTGTACTAGGCATAGTATATTGATTAATTATACCTTCTTCTTGAAGGAACTTAGCAAATGGGCCAATCACTTGTCCATTTTTTGTGTACCTTCCATAGTATTCCCCACCTTTATCCAACCTTATTATTTTGGTTTTTTTTTATTTTTTTATTGTGTTTGTTTCTCTACTTGCTTTATATGTTTTAAAGACATCAAGTGTCTCTACTTTATCATTTAGAAGATAGAGATACATATACCTTGTATGGTCATCAATAAATGAAATAAAATATTTGTGCCGAGTAAGAGAAGAAATATTAAAGAGAAGAAATATTAAAGAGAAGAAATATTAAATGGTCCTTATATATCCGTATGTATGATCTCTAAAATTTTAGAACTCCTTTTGGCACCTTTTGTGGACTTGTTGGTTTGTTTTCCTTTATGCAACTTAAACAAGTACCTTGATCAATAAAGTGAAGAGTTTTGAGAACTACATCATTTACTAAACTTTTGATTCTCTTTATGGAGATATGTCCTAATCTCTTGTGCCATAAATTGAATGAGTTCTCATTGATAATAGTACGCTTTATGCCAATATAATCACTGAGCTTGTCTGAAAAATTGCATTCATAACTGGGGTCCAAATTAAATTTATATAAATCATCAACCAAATATCCAATGCTGACAACATTTTTATTTTTGAACATATAAAACATAGAGTCTTCAAAATTAAATCTAAAACCATGTTTAGTAAGTCTAGAAACTAAAACAAAATTTCTTGAAAATGAAGGAACATAAAAAGTGTTTTCAAGATCTAAAATAAAATAATTTTCTAAAACTAATCCAAAGGTCCCCATAGCTTTAACATATGAACACATCTGATTGCCTAAATAGACGTATTGCTCATTTCCTATTGGTTTCCTTTGGCTGAGAAATCCCTAAATGGTATTGAGAATGTGAATTATAGAACTATAATCAATCCACTAAGTATTATTTGGAACATCAACCAACAGAGACTCATAACATGCTAGGGATATGAATGTACCTTTCTTTTGAAGCCACTTCTTGTACTTGACATTGTCCATCTTCATGTGTCCCTTTTTCTAGCAAAAGAAACATGTATCCTTATTGCCATATTTCTTCATTGGCACCTTTCCATCCTTCTTCCATTTGGGAACACCTTTGCCATTTTTCTTATTGTCCCTTCCATGAGTCATAAAGTTAGCACTTTCATACTTCATATAAAGTTTCCCATGTTTTAGCCTTTTTTTCCTTTTGCACACATATGGTCAAAAGTTCATTGACAGACCAATCTTCTCTATGTATGTTATAGGATATTTTGAAAGGACTATACTTTAGAGGCAAAGAGTTTAGTATGAAATGGACAAGAAAAGCATTAGAAATATCAATTTTCAAGGACTTAAGTTAAGCAACAATGTCTCTCTTCCGCATAATGTGCTCACACACTCCTTTAGAATTTTCAAATTTCATTCTTGAAAGTTTCTTCATGAGGAAGCTTGTTGATGCCTTAACAGAAGTAACAAAATTGTTCTTCAATTGCTTTCAAAAGATCCTTGACATTCTCACATTCTCGGATTGAACACCTAATGCTCTTATTTATCTGAGCCTTCACGAGCATCATACTCAAGCGATTGGATTTCTCCCATCACTCATGTTGAGAAATTTGTAGTGTCATACTTAATTCCATTAGAGCAGGCAATGCATCCTCACAAAGTGCCAAGTCAAGATATAAACACCCAAGTGATAAAAGAATTTGTTATTTACAGTCAACAGAATTGTCACCACTTAGCATTGAAATATTAGAAGTATTCACTAAAATAGTAGGAAAAACTATATTAGACCAAGAAAACACAATAAATTTCATACTATAAAGTCTGAAATTAATGGTAAAATCTATCCTCCCTATGGGCAAAGGTAGCAACATGCATGATTTTACCAATCTGTACAGAAAAACTAGTTCTTGATGAATGCAAAATAAATAATCTATACTTGATGGCCTAAGAATATTGATTTTGCATTAAAAAATTCTTTACCTTATTACAATTAACTTGTAAGAAAATAATTACCTTCTATGGTTCAAATAATTATTTCTATAAATTAATAGTACATAGATGTCATTTTTTTGTAGTCTCAAATATATACATGTATAACTATAAATACTTCATTATTTGGGATGTTGTGGCTATTTCCAAGATAAAATGAAATGCAAAAAATATGACATCTATTTAAATGAATAATTCATTTAATTTGTATAATCCCATATGAATTGAAGTATATACAATGATCAAAATATATTAATTTAAAAAATGATATATCTAACAAATATGTAAATTTGTATATTTAGGTCACTGAATAAATATTGCCACTGGAATTGCTTTGCAAATCTTAATGGACTGAAATACATTACTTGAGAAGTTGTTAGTTTAGTACAAGCATGTCAATATCTGGAATATAATTGAAGTAGCCGAATGGCATATTCCGAGGAGATAGATTGCAGTTTAACGTATACAGAGCCTAGGGACACAATATACATTCATAAGCTAAGTTTGATATGTGGGTGTGCTTACTAAATTAAATACCCAAATTAAGTTGTGAATAGCTGCAATATACATTAAGCTATTCCTCCAAGCTTTTAATGCGTGACCCTCATGTGGCAATGAAACTAAAGTTAAGGTCATTAATTCTGGATGAGCCTTCTTCGATTATCCATACCTCAAAAGCAGTTTGACAACAAATATTATCTATGTCCCTTTTTTTTAAACACTTAATATGTATACTGTTCACTTCCAAATGACAGACATCAACAATGTTTGATAAATTATAACTTAGCATTCAAAATATCAACAATTTGAAATTGGATTTCTTTTAAACATATCGAATATATATATATATATATATATAAAGAAACCCACATAAAAACAAATAAAATTAAAAATAATTAAGTAATATCAAAACTTGATTTTGGAAACAAAATTCATTAACCTATATAAAATACTGAACAATATGGCTAAAGTATGGCTTTGATACCACTAATGTAAAATAAAGAAAAGAATTTTATAAATATATATATGAGTTTAGCAGAAGTTATGAATACTTGATAATTTAACCATAATTGTTCAAGTTGATCAAGAAGCACAAAACAAAACCCTTTATATTTAGTGTCATCTAGCCTATATCAAAAGTAACGTAGAATGTCAATAATCTTACAGTATAATCACATGCCTTTTTTTATTATTATTGGTTAGGCTAGAGATTCTAATTTAGATATATTTTAAATTATTTTCCTACCGTCAAGGAAACATATAACTGTAATCAATAACTATTGTGATCTTATCTAGAGTTTTATTATTATCCAACTACTTAAATAAATAGATTAATTTATCAATAAGTAGGTCAATTAAAGTCTCTTTTGAAAGAGATGTGGATTACATTTTATTCCCCCACAATAAGCACATTTTCTTTCAAATGAATCACATGTTAATCTCCTCTACTCTAAACCTTGTTACTAGAACATCATTGCCAATTTTAAATTTTTTAAACTCTCCATGAATGTTTGATTTGGTAACATTCATTTGAAGGTCATCAATGGCTGAACTAGAAATTAATTTTAGGGAAGGTTCATTGTCAAATATAAAATTTTTTTAATGCAATTAAATAAATATTTAATATAAATTCACAATATTTCTAATTTACAATAATTTACAATGAATCAATTAGGGTTTCTAATTCACAATTTACAATATATTTTTAATTTAAATTTCTATTTCTAAATTAGTGTTCCTAATTCACAATTCACATATATTTTTAATATAAATTTCCTATTTCTAAATTAGGTTCCTCAATTCATAATATTTAAGATATATATATATATATATATATATAAAAGAAGTGAATGACATATTTTTAATGCAAAACTAAGTGAATTGAAATATGAAAAATATGAGTAAAAGTGAAAAATATAAAAATTTTAGGAAGAATGATAGAACTCACCTTTCAATGATGATTGAATCCCAAATTGAGGAAAATTTTTGAAATATTTAATACTTTATGCCAAAAAATTATTGGAAATTAAAATTTTGAAGAGTATTTTAAATATTTTTTTAGTGAAGAAAGAGATGAATGAGTGAGAAAAAGGGAAATATTTGAGTTTGGAGAAGGGAGGGACTGCTACAATAGAAAAAGGGAATTGGGGTTTTAGCGGGGAGGGGGGGACAGAGGCGTGGTCGGGAGGGGAGGGAGAGGTGGGCACCGGCTAGGCACACGAACTATGCTTATCACTCTTTTTTTTTTTTTTTATATTAGTTTCTAATGTTGAAAACGACATCATTTTATTGACACCGAAAACAAAAAAAAAAAAAAAATTAAAGATTCAAGAGGGGGCTTCTTCAACAATCTGCCACCCCCCCCCTTAAATCTCCCTCCTCCATAGCAAGGGCTAAGAAGGTCTCTACTAGCCCCCCTTCATCAACTTCTCATCTGTGGCTAGGGAGTTTCAACCCATGCCAGCACCTTTTGGTTTCGCCACTGAAGGTCATCTCACCACTTAGATTGCACTCTTCTTCTCTTTTCTTAATTTCTTATATAGATAATTTATCATAGTTATAAAAATCAAAGTATCCTATTAAATCACCCATTGACCCCATGTTGTCACTGTGATGCAAATGAATATTAAAATATTCAGTTATCCTCACTGCAATATCATATACTGGACAATAATAACATGAAAAAATAAATATTTTTTTATCAGTATGACTATGCTCTAAATATAATATAAAAATATTATCCCAACCTCAATAATATTTGTAATCAACATAGAAATCTAAACCCTAAATAAACAAAACTTCAAACTTAAAGCAACCAAAATCTCAGATATAGTAAAAAAAAATAATTCTCACATGCATGTACAACCATGAATAAAGCTTCAAACCTAACATATCTAACATAGTAGAACAACATTAATAATTTTTATTAATCCATTAATTATATATTTTCCAAAAAAAAAACACATATAATACATTTAAGAAGGAAAATAAAATTTTAACTTATACAATCTAGGTAGATCCTCATTTTCATTCCTTTTTAATCAATCCAGATTATGAAACTCCCAAAATTCCTAATTTTCATCTCTTCCATCATCCATAATTAGTATTTCTAATAGGTCGCGGAGAAGAGAGAACACGATTTAGACCGTGAGAGTGAGAGGTAGAGTGAAAAATGATAACAAATTTTCTTCTAATTTTTTTTCATAGGCAACCTTATTAGCACTGAAATAGGAAATACGGAAATAAAAAATGTGAAATGGATACGAGAAAATGATATTTTTAAAAAAATATAGAAAATAAAATGTGAGAAAAACTTGTAAATATAAAAAATATAGTAATATATTTATAAATATTTTTTCCTTATAAATACATTTATAATAAATATCAACTAATTTTGAGATTATACAAAAATACTATTAATTATAAAAATAAATGAGATCATAATAATCAAATAAATATATAAAAAAAATAAATACTAATTATCTATAAGTTTCATAAGCAAAATTAATAGTAGAAAATTTATTCAAAATAGAAAAAATGTCATTTACTCTTCTTTTTTTTCATTTTTATTTTTTCAATAATCTTTCTTGTCTCCTTTTTTATCTCTATTACTCTTATTTTTTAATAATTTTTTTTTTAAAATGGCACATAGAAACCATTACAAAAACTTTTATTAAATGAAAATGCATTTTTTTAATTTTTTTTAAAATTATATAAATGCATCAAAAATATTTCGAGTATATTTTGATGAGTTTTTTTACTGAGAAATGTTTTCAAACATTTTGTCAAGAGTTTTTGGTGCATAGAAGAGGACAACTCATAAATTGGGAGTGTTGATAGAAGTGAGAAGTACAAGAGAAAATCATGACAATGGAGAGAATAAAGAAAGGCAGAAGCCGAATGGCAGATGAGCAATGATGGGCAATTCTGTCTTTTCGTTAAGTTAGTGGCAATCAGCGGACTAGTTGGGTCCACTTGCTGACTCATACTATCAAAGTTGTATATCAGGTTAATGTCGGAATTCTTTAATTTGCCTAATACTAGTGATTCTAATTGTAAAAAAAAAAAGGTGATTCTAACAAAATTAATTAAATAATTATAATATTTTAATAATCAAAATTTTTTAAATAATTAAAATAAAATTATCTCTATAATTTAGTGATCTCAAGTGTAAGACAATGACATTCAGCACCACAAGCCATATTTCAAGAGAAAGAAGAAGAAACGATGCTTACGAGAGCTCTGCCGTACCAAAAGGACATAAGGCAACAAAATGAAAATGGATGCATCAGAGTAATGCACCAACTTCAAAATGCAACCAAAAAGAAAAAACAAAGCTAGAAAGAAGGCATTAGTGAAATGAAAAAAGAAATCAAAGGGGAAATGGAAATTTTGTTTATATTTTATTTAAATCACATTACCGTTGAAATAAGAATTTTTTAGTAAGAGTAAAGTTGAATATGAGAGTATGTTGAGTGTAAAAAAATTTTATTGACTTTTTGGTGTTTAATTAATGAAAAAATTTTAAAAATAATGAAAGATTTGTTAATTTAATAATATAAAAATATAAACATATTAAAATCATTTTTTATAAAATAAAGGATAAAATAATATATTAGGATAAAATATAAAGAGAGTAATTATTATATTTTACCTAAATATATTATGAAAGTTTCAAAATATAATAAATATGAATTATAATAAATTTTAATTCAATAATATTAAATTTTTTAAAATCATGAAATTGGATATTTAAATATAAATAAATTTTATAAGACTAAATCAAAGTTTAAGAATATAATTTTGGGTTAAATACTATGATCTCTGGATTTTATCATATTATACTATTTAGTCTTTTTATTTTCAAAATTATACTAAATGGTCCCTAGATTTTGGCTCTTATGTACAGTAAAGGAGTTTCATTATTTTTTTGTGTTTTTTCATTAGTCAATCCAGAAAAAGTTGAAAAGTGAGTAAATAATTTCTTTAAAATCCTAAAACACCCTTAAGAAAGAATTGGAGGGAATAAAAAGCTTGTAGTTTGAGGAAATTAATTTGTGGAGAATAGAATCTCATTTAAGGGTGTAATCGGTATACTGCGAATACCGATACTGCAAAATTTACCAATACCACCAAAACCGAAACTAGAAAACCATAATACCGATACCAATACCGTATACCACGAAAACCGCCAAAACCGATACCGCTAAAATTATGCGATATTCGCGGTATACGATGTTGATACCGAAAAATGTAGCAAAAGTGAGTATTTTCAATGATTTTAATAATTTTAATAAGTAGTAATCAAATATTATTATACGAAGTCAAAAAAAATATAATAATTAGAATAAATTAGATAAAATTGAGCATTTTTAGTATTTTTTAAAATTTGAATTAATTAGAACATGTGCAATCTGTGATTTTTTTTTGGTTTTATATCTGATTAAATCTGAACCATTGATTTAAAATTAAAAAGTTCTTTTAGTAAACCTCACCATTCATATTGATCTCTGCTTCAATCATGAACCTGCTATTTCCATTTGTATGTGGTACATGTCATCTAACATCATTGTTTTTTGACAATTCGATTTTATTATCACTGTGAACCAAAATTTTATTTAATTTTATCCTCAGAGACAGAGTTAAAAATTAATCATTTTCATAATGAAATCTAATTTTAAATATATCATTACTTTATTTATATTATTATCATATATATCTTTAAAACCTAACAATAATGAAATTAACAAAATTACAATAGTCAATATCAATATTCAATATTAACAAAATTTAAACCTAACAATATTTAGTATATAAAATATGCTCAGTTCAAATTATTCAATATTAACAAAATGTTCAGTATATAAAATATTACAATAATCAGTATCAGTATTCAATATTCATGATACTCAGTGTATCAAAATTATGCTCAGTCAAATTATACCTAGTTTCCAACAAGAATCATGGATATTCAGTATCAATAAATCAACAAAATTACAAAAAATATACATTTCACTTAACATAAAAATGCACATTTCCCTTAACATAAAATGTACATTCCACTTAACAGAAATGTAAATTTCAAATTAAAACCGTTTTCTGACTGTGTACCGACGGTATACCGTGAAATCAAAACAAAAAACCGAAACCAATACTGAAAACTGAAAAATCTCAAACATTAATACCAAAAATATTCGGTTTGTAACGGTTTCGATTTCGGTTCGATTTGGCAGTTCGGTTTTGGTGGTATACCAGTTCAAAACCGCCAAACTTTCACCCCTAATCTCATTGTTGAACTCGTGAGTTGAGCCGAGCCATTACAATTGAGAAGCAGGAAGAGTGAAGGAGGGAAGGTGAAAACTACAACTCGTGAAGGTAATTTTGGTGCATCGATGTTCAATGGTAAAGGGAAAATGTGAAAGGGAAATTAGAAATTTTGGATAGTGTAAAGGAAATTATGAAGTATTTTTTTTCTAATCTTATACTAAATGCTTTGTTGGCTAGAAAGAAGATGTCGAAGGGCAGTGCATTTAGAAGTGAAAGTGGGTGTACAAGAACAAAAACAGTGTGTGTGGTAAGAGGTGTGCAATGAAGATCTCAAAATCAAAAAAGAATAAGTACAAGATTTACTATGTATATCCAGACGAATCTTGTGGGACTTTCCTTGGATGGTGCAAGTGCGCTGAACCATTTTCTCCCAACAACAATCACTTTGTTGAGAGCTGAAAGATGATGGAGAAGCAAACTAATGATGTTGATGAAATGCAGGCTGAAATCAGGCAGCTGAAGGAAGACAATTTTGTAATGTTGAACAAAATTGAAGAAATCAGACAACTAAAGGAAGTGAATCATAGAATGTTGATCAAGTTTGATGAAATCATGGAGCTGAAGGCAAAAAATATATGATGTTCAATAAGATGCAAAGTATTGAGAATGTATTATGGTATTTAGAGATTGTGCACTGTTGATATTTGGTGTTCTGATTTTTATGTTGGGGAGAATAAAGGTATAGGGGTTCGCTTATATTGAAGGGAGAAGCTTTTGTGTGCAGATGATGAATGATGCAATGCAATGTTATGGTAGATACAAGTGGTCGTTGTAGGTGATGAATGATGTAGTAATTGTAAGTGTATGAGTTTCACTCTCAATGAAATAGTAGTTAGATGTAAATTATGTCTTTCAATTTCACTTTTAATTTTTTTAATTGATTTAACATAAAAGAACCTAACAGTGTTTTAGGTATAAAATGAAACAACTTTAGCTTGTGATTGGGAGAGGGTAAAATAAGGGGGAGAGGAAAATAAGAGAGGAAAATAGAAGGGGAAAGTTATTTTCCCTTGATTGGGAAGGGGAGGAAAATAGAGAGGGGAGGGAAAATAACTCAAATTTTCCCTCCTCCATTTTTTCTCCAAAATGGAGAGAAAATATTGAAGGAATAGGGGATTTTACAAAAATTACTATCTTACCCCTGGACAGTGTACAAAATTACAGAATCTGAGCAAAAACCGAACCAAACTGGAAAACTGACCGAACCGGTTTGGTTCGGTTTGATCCCTTAATAAAATTGGTTTATTCAATTATACTTTTTAAAAAATTCAGTTTTAGGTTTTTGGTTTGGTTTTTTATATAGAAAGCAGAAAAATTTGAATTAACTGAAGTAATTAATAAATCAAACTCATTTGAATCAAACCAAATTTAAAATACATGTAATTTAATTGAATCAACCTGAACCGAACCTACTGAACCAAAGTTGCTAAATTTGTTCTCATTTTCACTAGACATTTCCAGTTAATATTTCAAATTTTAAAAAATATAAACTAAAATATTTTTGTTACATTTTAATATTTAAAAAATATAAATCAATCTATAAATATATTTTTTTAACATTTCAAATATAAAAATAATTTTAGAATTTGTTCGTATTAACATTATATTAACATTATATAAATTTTAATTTCATATAAAATCAATTAAATAATAATAATTATTTTTTATCATTATACAATATAATTA
>CATIWR010557072.1:0-23732 GCA_949677035.1 Omphalea diandra | reverse complement strand
ATATATATATATATATATATATATATATATATATATATATATATATAATTAGTTCTTTGGTTTGGTTCAGTTTCAATATAGTTTTAGTTTGATTCTTGATCCAATTCTTAAAATAGGATCAGGACCAAAACAATTTTAAATTAATATTGATTTGGTTCTAGTTCGATCTCGATATTTCTTTTATATTTTTGGCTCAATTTTCAATTTAGTTCATAAGACTCTGGGGACCATGCTCAACCCTAACTAAGTGAGTTACTATCACAGTTTTTAATCATATAAAGTAAAAAGTACTTCTACAACTTTTAAAGCTTAGTCTAGTGCCATACACTTTACCTCTTGGATATAATCCTTATTTCTATAGCTACTTTCACCAGATGTTGGCACACCACACAAACTAGTGTTATCATTTGAAGAACAAGATTCAAGATCTGATAGATAATAAAGGGGTGTCTAATCTAAATTATGGGCCTTAGTGACCTAATTAGAATTATGGTTAGGATTGTATTTTGCATTCGATACGATGTTACTTTGAGATGACTTTCTCATTTTTTTTTATAATTATTTGCATACTATGGGTATTTTAATGCATGCTTTTATTGTAAGTCATTTTTTTTCATTTGAATATAATTATTAATGTGATTGGTGACATGATCAAATGCCTGGCGAGAGAGAAAAGTAAAAGCAAAATGGATAATAAAAAATTTAAAAATTTACAAGGAATGAAATGTTTCTTACAAAGTCATTCATGGGATTATTACTTTATAATTTGAACTTCTAAGAGTTTCCTTAAGCTTTTATTACACTTCAGAGAAGCCATTTTTGTTCACCCTTTGTGAGAATGTAAAAAATAGAGAGGAATAAGGACCCTTAGGGCAATGATGTGATCAAAGAGAGGAAACAAAAGAAGAAATGAAGGAAGAAAAGAGTGAAGCAAAGTACAAGAATAAATGGTTAGGCTATAAATGATCAATTCCTTATAGTTGACCAATTAGGTCACATTTATGTAGATTTATAACTACACAACTCAAAGTTTGTTATGCACAAAACAAGGAATGACCTAAGTAAATTTCATCCATAATTAAGGACTAGTTCAAAAGAAAGAGTGGAAGAGAGATTGTACATGAGGAAGAAAAGGCTTTGTAGTTCAAAAGGAATAGTTGTTGGATTAGCTTCAATTTATGAGGGTTAGTAGTAGATCTGCATAGGTCAAGAAAAGATCTATGTAGATTATATGTTGTCCGATGAAAATGAGCATATGTATCCTATTATCTAGTATGTGGTACATGCTCAATGTTATAAAGACGCATAAAGGAAAAATTAGCCTAAAAAAGAGAAGAATTTATTGAGAATGATCTCCTAAGGATATCTAAGAGGATAATTCTAAATGTTAAGCCAAAGATGCACTTTGAGGGATGGAATGATCAAAAGATTTAGAAGATAGCTTTTAGAGTAACTAAAGGTATATATGAAAGGAAAGATATCATAGAAAAGAAGTAGTGAGGTTGTTCTTCATTGTTGTTATTATTCCTTTTAAAGTAATGAAATAATAAAAAATAAAAAAGGGAAAAATCTAGCTAGGTTGAAAACTTAAAAGGGCTACGTAGATAAAAAAACAATTTGACAAAGAATAAAAGGAGAGTCATAAAATTATTAGTAAAAAACCTAAGGGGGCTAGCCAATCATAAGTGTTATGTTTTGCCACTAGTTATGTTATGCTTATATTTTCATTAAATAAAGAATGATGTGAAATTATGGTATAAGTATGCATATGAATGATCAGACTATCCAAAAGAGAAGAAAGATATATGGTTGTTAGGTTAAAAGCCTAATAAGACAGCCTAGGCAAAAGGTAAAAAAAAAAAAAAAAAGATATATGATCACTCTATTGAAACTAGAAAGGGTATCCTTGGCAAATGTTAAAGTAAGCCCACTAAGTTGAAAACTCATTGTTAGACTAGAACCTAAGTCATAAGCCTCTTTTGATCTTGATAATGAAGATTGATCATTTTTAATGCTTTGTTCAAGTGTTGTTTCACAGTTTATAAGATATATTTTTATTAGAAGTTAGACGAAAATCAAAATCTCCATCTTTAAAATAAACATCCAAATTCATGGTTAGCATCCCCTAAATCGTGACCGCGACCTTGCTATAAGGATGGATGAAGCTACGACAGAGGAATTCACGGACGAATTTGCAGCCATAAGCTAACCAAATGGAGCTTGGATTATTCATAGAGGAATTCACAATGACATTCACGTCCGAAGTCGCAATCGTGAATTTTATAGTAACAAAGGAGGGAACCAAAATCATAGCCACAACACACCAAGTGTCAAAGACAACCATTGGAAAACCAAAAATTGTGAGGATGAAGATTTGGTCATGATCGCGACTCAAGAAGATGTTGTCTCCACACAAAACATAAGAATTCGAGGTCTAAGTCGTGCCCAAGAGAAAGTTTACTTGTGATCACAACTTTTAAGTAGTTGGCTGAACACAACGACTATATTTCTTGGACAACCAATGGGTGAAGGACACGTGGACTAGCCATTAGACACAAAACAGGGTTCTCTACCACGATTTTTGGCTCCTCAGTGCAAATTGAAAATTCACGATCGTGACTTCCTCCTAACAAGCATTTAATGTGAAATTTGCCTAGCACAATTTGGAGATTTTGGGATTTTTGAGTAACGTCTCTTTGGTGGATGTTGGCTATAAATACTCCACCAAATTGATGTAAATGTAAGAGAATTCAATTAATTGTAACCAAACTCTTGCCAATTTGCTGCTCATTCTTCTTACTCTTCTTTATGTGTTGTTGATTGTTTGGTGTGAGCAATAAACACCATGTAAGTAGGTTAAGAGTTAGCCTAGCATCTAAAACTCTTGTAAGAGGCTAAAGTGTGAGTCTGGTAAAAACACTTATGAGAGGTTTTTTTGTGAGCCTAAAAACACAAGTTTTAAGGGTTTTATGTGAGCCATAAAACATAAGTTGTATAAGTTAGGTGTGAGTTTGAAAACACCAATTTAGTTGAGTGAAATACCCAATTATGAAGAATTGGAGAGTGAACATAAGGTTTGTTAACACCTGAACCACTATAAACTTTTTGTGTTGATTTTTCTCTTCTCCTTCTTATCTTCCTAAACACCTTAACCTTCTTTTTGTTTTTTAATCTCCCACTAATTCGTCCCCCCTTCTTGGTGCACTAGGCCAACACTCACAAAGGTTGCTTAAGCAAAAGTTAGGACATAAGATAAAAAATAAATACAAGTGGGGTAGAGATAATTATTATCTTGGTCAAAGCAATCTCACTATGGAATCATGCTTTTAGATAATATAAGGCATTAGTGTTGCCATGAAGATTTAAGAGGCATTTTTGTCAATTAAGCTTATGCAAGGATGAGAGGCTAGATGGTTAACAACCTTTTAGAGGTTTATTAGTGCTACTAAATCCTTCGTCATGTAGCTATATTGACTCTTTGGTTTTAGACTTTGGGGCCTTCTACATTGATTATATTTCATTATGTTTAAGGTTGATCTAATTTCATTTGTGTTATAAAAGTGTTTCATTGCATTCATGATTTATAGGTTGTATGCTTGGTGGAGCTTTTGTCATTTTTTTTATTTTGCTTTTCAAATTCCAAGGGGTTTTCACTTCTCTTAAGGATAGCAAAGAGTTATGGATAAATCTAATTTTGAAATTATTTCAAAGTATGACATAATTGTGAATTAAGATTTGAGGCATTGCAAGAATAAAGAGTTAGGATAGAAGATTTCTAAGGTAAATGTATTATATGCTTTGCTTTCATAATTTTAATTTTGTTCCTTTTATTTTCATTTCAAATAATGATATTTAATAGGAATAGACCATGTGTACATACTGACAAAGTAATAAAAGTCTTTAATTCATGATGAAAATCTAAGCTTTAGAATAAGAATAAATATGCAAAGCAGTCAATGCATAATGAAGTACAACAATCTGAAAGTACAATAGCAAATACAAGCCTGAAGTCTATACTAGAAGATAATAAACCATAAAGCTGGGCATCTTTAGCATCGCCTTGGCCTTTCTTACCACTATTCCCACTAAGCTCCTAAATTCTTAGACTCTATAACTTTCTCTATAGCTGAGTTACCTTTAATTAATTCCATACTTAATCTTGATCCCTCTCTTTCTATAACTGACTTTGAAAAGAAGAAAAACCAGATGCAAGAATTACCATGATAAAATATAAAAAAAATATTAGAAAAAGAAGACCATGTTCAAGGATTAGGAATATGATTTGTTGGTATATGCAAGATATGCTTCATGAGAGCTTTACATAATATAGTTCTTCACAACTATCAAATTGTGATCTAGTCATATAACACTGTTTTAAGGATTATATACAATAAGTGAAGAAATCGAGTTCATGAACCACTAGAAGTAAGCAAAAAAAAAAAAAAAAAGAGAGAAAATTGAATGAGAAAGTAAGGAAGATAAGAAGGTGTTCATGTGGGTAATAGCCTTTGGCATAAAGGTAGAAAGGTGAGCCTTACTGATGTCAAACTGAACCTAATCTAACTAACCCTTTAAGTCATGTACATAGCACCTCGAATCACTGAGATCAGCTAAGTCACCTGGTATGACTTCGAGTGATAACTCTATAGTTGAAGAAGTAGAAGAAAGAGGGAAAGGTTGTGATAATGTATCCTTGATAACAATAAAATTGGATGAAGTGCTTCGTGCTCTTTTATGGCTTTGTAGGTATGTTATTGCATTAATATGCATGTACCATGCTAACAAATGTATATAAATGAATAAGAAGAGGGAAAATTATTTACATATCATGTTGATACCCTCCTTAGGCCTAAAGATGAAAGGAAAATCCAAAAACTAATAGGCAATAAACTCCTCATAGGAACCTTTTGGTGCTTTTTTATAATGTCTTCAATAAGCATCTTCATTAGTACCTCAACTAACTTATCACCTATCAATTTCTTCACCCACAACATTGACTTTGTTGGATTATTCATAACATTGAGTTTGGTTGGCCCTATGCCCCAATCACAGACATGTTTACTTAAGTACCATACATATTTATATAAGCCCTGAAGTAGTATCCTAGAATCTTAATGATAAATAATTCAAGATAGGTAGTAATCAAGCCATCTCTTAGGACTCCCCTAAGCATTAATAAAAGTAATGATAGTGGGAGTCGATATGTTTAACTTGTCAATTCAATTATTAGACTAACTATTTATTAGTTTTATTTTGTTTTATTTTACATGCCATGTCAAAGGTCAAAGAGTTCACATGAGGTTGGTAAAAGTGAATGTCGTATGCTCAGCCTGTCTCACATCTCCTACTTTATGAGCAATAAGGAAATATACAGTAGATATATAAGTCAAGAGAAAATAAAGCTACTAGGAACTTGTGCTCATATGCTTATAATTATTAGAAAGGAAAAAGAAAGTTAAGGTTACCCTACCATGAAAGTTTCAAAAAAAAATAAAAAAACACAAAAAAAAAAATAAAACACATAAAAAAAGAAAAAATGAGAAAAGGAAGAAAAAAGAAAAAAGAAAAGAAGAGGAAGAAGACGACAATTAGAGAAAATAAAAGAAATAATAAAAATACCTTAAGGGCTCTCAAGTACTAATTAATCCTAATAGCTCAATGACAAGCACCATCCAAATACTAATACAGGTGTGTTAAAGTTGCATTCCTTTAGTCAAATAAAGCTATATGGTTAAAATTCCAAAATGAAGGGAGGAGGTAAAGATCTATGGTGTTACTCGTATTGCAAAATTGGCAGTCCTTAGGAAGTACAGTGGAAAACATGTCACCATTTAAACCAATCTCAATCGTAATCTAGTAGATCGCTAAGAAGCCATCTTCTTGAAGGTCTCATAGGAAATAGTGCTAGTGGTCTTTATAGTGGGAGGAATCCAAGGAGTCTACAAATGTAAGCCTTCTTCTTATAGTTCAAGGTGGCTATGTAAAGTGAAAAATAGAAGGGATAGGTTAATTATAATAAACTACTTTGATGATGGCAATGAAGGAGACAAGATAGACTGCCACTACTTCGATAGTGGTATTTATCCATTAATTTTTTCTCTATGAGTGTGGTCATCACTACTACATCAGATTTAACCATCTATAAAGGTAAAGTACTCATGAATTTCTTAAACCCAATCACTATAACTCTCTCTTATAATAATTTTGAAATGGTCAACCACTACCTAGTAACATGTATGCTTTTACCACCTCTTATCAAGTAATGATCATGTTTTGATTAGAAATAGAAATGAAAATATAGGAAAAGGGTTAATTCTCAAAGGAAAAAATGTATATTCTAAATGTTAGAGTTAAGGAAAAGAAATAAACAAATAAAGGAAACATTGACTGAAATAAGCATTCGAGACCATTTTAGGCCTTATGTAAGCTTGTAGGGACATAAGTAAGCTTATGCAGACTTCCTTCTAAATCATGGAATTAGTGAACCAGACACAAAAAAAGGTGGCTCCACACCCATCCCCCAAAATGCAAAGTTTCTTGGTTTTTTGAGCACATAATATAAAAATAAAGAGATAGGAGCACTTATCCTTAAACATGGTTGCATAAAATGCATGAAAGTTGAGCTACAATGGGATACTGAGCCATAAAAGACAAACTATGAATTTTTTGTTTGAATTTGTAGTTTATGCAAGTGTTGGGATTTTTCCTTTGAAGTTTAGAGCTTTAAAAGTGTGAGCCATGATGGTTTTTGATGAGTTTTGACAAAAATTAGAGTTTGAGTGTTTATGTTTTGATTATGGAAGAAGAAAAATGAAAAATGTAGTGCATAAGATGATGAGATTGCTTAAGATAGCAGCCTAGGCCGCTAAGCCCATATAGACTTAGATTAAGCCTATATGGGCTTAACCCTTTAGGAGGACATTTCGTCTATTTCTCATCCTTGAGCTAGTTTTTAAAATCCTTGACCATGGGCAAGCTCATTTAAGACTCATGAGTGTCTTAAAACATGTTGAATCAATTTTGAACACATGGTAAAATGATAATTTTGGAAAAATTTAAGGTAAAGACTATTTTTTTAGCCATTTCTCATCTTTTTGAGCTGTTTTTAGAAATTCTCAAATGCAGCCAAGGTGACTAATGATTCATAAGTGTCTTGAGATGTGTGGGATTAGTCTTTGAGCTTAGGGGTAAAATGCTAATTTTAAAAAATTGAGGGGCGAAGATCATTTTTTATCATTTTACAGATTTTTAAGTTAGTGTTTGAAATTCTCAATTTGTGAGTGCCTCGAGATGTATTGGGTGAGTTTTTGTGCTAGAAGGCAAAATCTTAATTATGGAAAAAGTTAGAGTTAAATATTATTTTTAGGCATGTTTTGGCATATGGTTACGAGAGTAAATTTTGACTTGTAAAGAGACAATATGTGCATGAATTTGTCATTAAGGCAGGATTTAATAATCTAGTGAACATATAAATAGGTGACATGAGTTTTACATGGTGCAATTTTTATAGTGTAGTCAAAGAACACAATAAATGGTATGTTGGTCAGTTGAGGATTTTGCATATAAATTTTACCAGAAGCAACATATGTGCTTGAAGCTCAAAGAATGGTTTTTATTACTTGGGGGCCATGATCAAAATTGCTTCAAATGGAGAATGTTGATGCTAATATGGAAAAAGCCTTCTAAATGGAATTTCACAGACATAGAGATTTAAGAAAATACACAAGAAGGAGTTTTTATGATTGTTGATGTTGAATGTGTTAGATGGTTGAAATAACAAATCTGATATGTTGTATATCATTAGAGATTATTACATAAAATGAAGGTACATTTTAGTATCATCATCTATTAAGTTTGCTATGGTATGTTTCTTTTACTATTTTGGGTTGTTTTCATTATTACCTTGGTGAGGAAAGATGAAAAAAATAAGCAAGAGGACAGATTGGGAATGAAGAAAAGAATAAGAATCAGAGTACAAACAAAAAAACATAGGTAAAAGGAAAGAGAGAGAGATTTGAGGAAATGAAGAGGAAAAAGGTGAATATAAATAAAAGAAAGAGAGAAGAAAAAAAAGATGAGAAAATAAACTACGATTAAAGATGGAAAGTAAATAAAAGATGAACATAAGAAGGAGAAACTAGGAAGAGGTTGGAAAGAAAGACAGAACAATTTGAGGAGAAAAACAAAAACATTAGAAGAAAGAATAAAAAGAGGTATGGGTAAAACAAAAGAGAGAAAACCATAGAGAAAAAGTTTTAGACTCTATGTCCTATAGACTTTTAACTTAAGCCCCACACCCTTTAGATTTTGGCTTAGTCTTCATATGTTGTAGATTTTGACATAGGATTCACACCCTGTGGATATTAACTTAGGCCTTACATCTTGTAGATTTTGACTTTGACTATGCATTCTGTAAATCAAAGATTATCATATGTGATAATGATGTACTATGGCATCATCATTAAGTAGATTCAATATAGAGAAGATTAAACTTGGTTATATGTCAGATGAAGAAATAATTTGAATTATGGAACTAGATGTTTTGGATTATGTGCCTAATAAATAAGTGAGTTGAGCTATGTTTTACATAATATGTAAGATGGTTATGGGTTTTTCATATGAAGATGTTTCTTCTTTAATGGATTGTGTGTCTCATAGGTATATGAAATGACTTTGTGAAGAATAATTATGTCTTTTGGATGGAAATGTTTATTCCATGATGGCCTACATGTCTTTTGGTAAATGTTATGGATTGTGTATCATACAAGTGTATAACTAAAGCTATAAACTTTATGAAAAAGGATGGTATGTTTTTTTAATGTATATGGTTAAAACATTAGGCTTCATGCCCTATAGATTTTGGATTGGGCTTTATTCCTTATAGATTTTCGATTAGGCTTCAGATCCTATAGATTTTGTATTAGGCTCCATGTTTTGTAGATTTTGGATTAGCTCTATGTCTGGTAGATTTTGGATTAGATTCCATGTTATGTAGAATTTGACCGAAATGTCATATCCTATAAATTGAGAATTACAGTAGGGAAAGTGTAGTGTACCCCTAATGTTTGAAGGTTGAAGACATTCTCATAAAAGATGTTATCCTGTTGGAAGTAAAGCTTTAGTGAGAATATAATTCTAGTGAATCTATCCATGAAGGCAATGCAAAATGTATCTATGGCAAGTCCAAGTAAGTATCCTTAAGTTGTGATTGTGCTTTAGATATAGAATTTATGTGTCCATGGTTTGTTCACACATTGCATATATTTTGTCAAAATTTATTTTGAAAAAAAAGATTTTAAACTATAAAAGAGAAAATCGATTTATTAATTTATTAAGCATTAATTATTTTATTATATATTAATATTCTATTTTATTTTATATTTATTATAATTATATGTAGTTATAATTTATATTTATTATATTTTGTATATATATATATATATATATATATATATATATATATATATATATATTATATTTTACAACTAGTCTTCATTTACATTTTGTATTTGACGAGTATATTATTAGTACATAAATATGAATAAGTTAAAGTTGGAACTTAACTTTGTGCTAAACCAAGTTTTTTTTTTAAAAAAAAAAAGAAAAAGAAATTGACCATCAAATAGCCCTTTGCCCTTTTCCTTATTTCATCAAATGACTTAGTTTAGGTGTAAAAGCATTTATCTCTTTTCAAATATGAGTAAACCATTGATTTTTTTTTTTTTTGTTTGGGGGGGGGGTTGGTTAATATTGCTACTTCATTTATTTATTTGTGCAAAAGATGAGAAATATTTTTTAGATTAAAAAACAATAAAATAATCTAACTCTATAAGTTGTTCTATTAATGTAGAATGCAATTAACTTTATCCATAAATCCAAAATGTAACCTAGTAAAAAGTAAAGTTTATTACTATTGGTAGGATCTATCTATCAAATAAGACAATTGACATTTCTAAAACCAAAAGAAAAGCATCTGATTTAAACTTTTTTTTTAAAGCATGTCAATTACATAGCAAATATGAGTTCAAAATGGAAAAAAAATTATAAATTATAAAATTAAAACCACCTCTAGTCTGTTAGATGAATGTCAATATCACAACATTGTCCTTTCTATTCAACTATGATAATAAATAAAATTTTGCAAAAAGAAAATCATTGCATTAAAAAATAATAAAGGATATATAATATTCATAATAAGATAATCTAAAAATAATATTGATCTCTTTACTCAGAAGGCATTCTACATGTGAAAACTCATCTCGACATACTTTGGCTGTAGTTTTGGACTTGTTGGAGCATGATCCATCTATAAAAAATATAATGTATCATACTTTAGATTCACCATTTCACTATATGTTTCTAAAAGTTTATTCACTTTAGTGGTTCTTTTGATTAAAAACTATTTTTTCTTTCATTATGTAATATTCAAAAAACGAAAAAAAATGACAGTATAAAACATATGAAACCATTTAGAAAACACATATATTTAAAATAAAGAAAGAAATAGAAAAATCTAGCTCTAGATTGTCACAGTGATGTTTTTAGGAGCTTATTGATTCACACTTTCATAGCTTCCTTCTATCAAGAAAGAAGAATAATTCAGATGAGCTGATTTAAACTAAAATTGCTAAATGAAGGGAGATAAAAATATACTTGTTGAACTAATCTCTTTAGGTTAAGAAAACTTCATGAACTAAATAGAAAATAATGAAAAGTTAAAGTCTGGAAGAGAGAGAGAAATATAATATGAGATAATAGAAATTGAGGTAGAAACTACAAACATTAGATCTCGCATCTATCTATATGGCCAAAACCAAATGATGATTTCATATAAAACTAATCTTAGTTCCTTTGATTTTAATCCTTAAAATGTGGAAAATTTATCTTTATTTGGGATTATAGGATGTTTTGAAGGGCTTTGGAGGCTTAAAAACCTTGTATGGGCTTATTAGAATGATTAAAGGCTGACAAAGCTCAAAATAAGCTATTTCTAGGATACCATGTGTAAGCATCAGATTCACGACCTCTAGATGCAAAACTCAATGATGACAATAATTGAATACATTCCTAGAATGTAAGAGCAATTGAGAAAGGAAGAGATAAAGGCCTTAGGAAATCTTAGAGAGGCCCAAAGCTAAGCCTATGACTAAAGCCCAACACTAAGCCCTCAACCAAAACTCAATCTACCAACTTGAGAAAATAGACTATATAGCCTAGTAATCAAGGTTGTACAACTCACATCCAGGGTTGTATAGCCCTCTCTTAAACCTTAACCCTGAGAATCTTCTGAAACTTATCCCTCCTTTAAACCTTATGGTGGTATAGACTTAATAAATAGATGTACAGCCCACATACAAACCCTAATATTAAGAGATTCATCTCCTTCTTTATGATTAAATATAGATATGGTGTAACTAAAACCATTTCTAGCATTGTGCACCCTTCTCCCCTTATAAATTCCCATTCGTTTAAAGAGAGAGGAGAGGCTTGGACAACCCTAATGTTATTCTACTAAAATCTATCCTCAACTCACACTTAAAACATAAACACTAAACCTAAAGCCTTCCTAGTCAATCCTAAGTTAGAATAAGACATTTTTTCTTCATCATTGTGTATTCTCTAAGCATTTTGGAGGATACTAAATATATTATAAGTCTTTAAGGGCAAAAGATCATAAAAAAAAAAAAGGCATTTATAACCCCTTTATTCCCCTTATTCTTCTTCTTCATCTTATTTTCTTCTTATGCTTTCAAACCTAAAATAAAGGATGAATAGCCTTAATTATAGGTTGTACAACCCTGTCTCTAGGTATACAACCTCTATTTTGCAATGTACAACCCTATTTGTCTAGGATAAAATTTGCAAATCTTCCCCTTCCCCATCTAGATTTGCCCCTTTGAAAAATTCTTTTTATTAGTTTCTGGGGTTCCATTGGCAAAATGGGATGAGGCTTAAGGGCATAAGGCCCTATTCATTTCAAAAAATGCAAATTTAAGTGGTTTTAAAATATTTTTAAAACTTGTTTGTGTGTTCAAAGTTGTGTTCTTCCTTATTTTGATTAAGTAATGTTTTGGTTCTATTGTGACACTCTTAGGATACTGGCCAAGTGAGGGACATAGGGTTCTAAGTATCTTGAAAACCCTTCTTAAAATTATGTTCTTTCTTTAAAAGCATGTGAACAGTGTTTTAGTCCTCAAACCTCTTTTATTTTGATGTTGTATGCTAATCCTTAATGGTTAGTAGTGCATATGGATGACATGCTCTTTGAGAGCTACATAGGGAGAGGATTAGTCAATCCTAGGATCCCTTTCTTGAAGTCTTTTGCTCTAGGCCATTAGAAATCCTCCAAATGTTTTCATTTTCATGTTTATGATTCTTCATATTTCATGACTCACATCTATTATGTTTATTTGGCATTGTTAATATTCCATGTGATGTTGAGATATGTATTGAGGACATAGATGCATACTTAAGCACCTTTATTGTGTTTTATGTTCATTTAGCTTGTCTTATGTTTCTTCAATTACTAACTTGTTCTTTTCTTTTGGGTGTTGGTGTCTTATGGCTGAATCCCAATATTTGGGCAATTAGGGGTTGCCTATCATCTTCCTCAAGTCGTACCTAATTTTTGAACCCAATCTGTGATGGGGTGAAGGCAAAATGGGTCTTTTAATTGACTTAGATTATGTTTAGATTTTGCCTTTCCCAGATTCTTGACCTGATCGAAGTCAAGTGGCAACTCCACACTTCCTTGGGATAGTGCCAATGTATTATCCCGCATTTGGTCCCCTGATGACCATAACTTTAGACTTAGGGCCTTGAATTGTACAATGCCTAATAAGGATCCCTACTAGTCCAAACACGCACCACATCTTAGGGTTATTACCAATGTAATTACCTTTATCATTTCGATCTTCTGTTGCTCAATAAAAGAATGGAGTCGTAAGCATGATTCCACTCATTCGAGCAAAATCTAAGGCACTCATAGTGGTGACTCTGTTGTGGACTCGAAATTGACTTCGCATTCAATCTCTAGTTCACTTTTAATATTTTAAACTTGTTATTTAGTATGTTCATTACATTCGTGTAGGCTCTATACTTCACCATGAGCATTAGGTTACACTTAGATAAATCGATGGCACTTGAGATTTAAGCTCTGTTTGGGCTTAGGCGATTGCAATTAGGATTCATCACTAATAAGCCTAGTACCTTCAGGTATATTGAATGGGGGATTGCAACAATCATCCTTTAAGCTTATGGAATCCATCAACTACAACAACCTTCGCAAGCATTAGTTACATGTAAGAGCCAATAGTACTTTGGAATAGGGCACCCCACTTGTTTGCATTTTTTTCAAAGAAGAGTGAAAGTCCTCAAAGAACATGGTTAGGTATTCTTATTGTAAGCATAAATGTTACCCTCCCTCTCTTGATGTAAATATCCCCCTACATGAAAATATTTGTGTATCCCCCTCCCCATCATGTAAATACTTTCTATGTGTATCCTTTTCTCCTTAAAGGGTTATCTTTCCTTTCATGTATATATTCTCTTAAATAATGTAAAAGGTTCTTCCTTTTAGTGCCTTTTTTTATATGTTCTCTCGAGACTCTAACTTTTCTCAATTTGAGGTGGCCCAATATATTCTTTGCCTTATGATGGTAAAAGAATGAGACCCTACATGGGATAGAGCCACAAGACCTCATATGTGGGACGAATAAGGTTGGAATATTCTTTTGTAAAATGATTTATGTATAACATGCATACATGCATTGATTACTTGTTCACATATTATACTATAACCCTTGCCTTGTAGCCATTATAGCTCCATCTAAACCCTTGTGGAAGAGAAGGGGCAATCTACTTGCTAGGAAGAGTAAGACATCGAGTTTGAGCTAAAGGTTGACCTAATCATGAAGCCAACCATACCAACTGAGGTCTTAGAAAAGATGATGTTTGACTTTAACCATAAGATGGAAGAAAGGATTGGCGAAAAGGTGAACAAATGCATTAATGAGATTTTGAAAAAAAGGGAGACCTTACTAATATAACTAACAAAAGGAAAACACTAATGGAAGGATCCTAACTTATGGTGAATAATGAAGATATATTTAGGATCAAGGAGTATTATAAGAGTAAGCTTGTCAAGGAAGTACGAAGTACTATTACTATTTTGGACAAACTTGTGGAGAGTGAGAAGGAGAACACTCAATTTGATGACTTTGCCAAATAGTTGGAGAAAATACAAAAGGCTCTAGGTTCTAAAGGTTTGGAGAAGGGAATAGACATTGAGGAATTGCTGGCTCGCAAACCTGAAAGGCTTCCAACTATTTTTCACATGCTTAAACTCTCGAAGTTCATAGGAACCCAAAATGCAAAAAACCATGTTTACTTGTATGTCATCATCATGAAGGCATTTGGGGTCTCGACAAACACTGTGTTAGAGGTTTTTGAATTATCATTGGAAGGGTATGTAAAAACATGATACTTCAATGAACCAAAGATTATTAGAAATAATTGGAAGGAATTAACGAAAGCTTTCGTGAGCCACTATTCTTATAATTAGGATCTAGAGGTCATGTTAGAAGACTTAGATTCATTAAAATAAAAGAGTAGTGAAGGCTTTAATGATTACATCAAGAGATGGAAAAAGATGACCTCAGAGGTAACCACAAGGCCTTGAGAGAGAGAGAGAGAGAGAGAGCAAGTTCAAAAGATTATTAAAGGGGCTCTACCTAGTATTAGCATTAGAATCAGGGAAATGTTGGTCAAGAACTTTGAGGAGCTCTAAGAAGCAGGTCTATAGGTTGAGGAATTAGAATATGAGTTGAGAAAAAAATATGAGGGAAAAAAAAGTGCTCCGTCTCATCCTAAGGCTAAAGGAAATAAGATGGTCGATGTTAATGCAATAAGGATACCAAGACAGTTCATTGATTTGGGTAACCCTCTGTTCAAGGCATTTGAGAGGTTGTAGAAGAAGGAAGTGCTAAAGCCTTTTACACCTAGACCACCTCCTACTCCACTACCTAAGGGGTATGACACCAATGCCTATTGCATTTTTATAGACTAAGGCACGAGATTCAAGGAGCAGGTCACAATACTAATGACTTCTACAGACATATACACTAGATTAAAGATTTTATTGACAATAAGATAATTATTCCATTAAATTTGGAAGGCCTAGCATTCGTGGGAATCGCTTCCCAAACTATCATAATGTTCCTTCTCAAATCAGGGGATATTCATGATAGATTCTAGAATTCTCGAGGCAGTTATTATTATTACTATCGAAGAGGTCTTAAAGAAGGCTATGGTTGTTTGAATTATTAACCCCTGGGAAAGCTTAGATGAGGAGACAAAAGAGTTGTAAAAGAAAAGAATGATTTAGCTATAGGAGGAGAATGATAAAGAGAAAGAAACTAGATGAGTGAGTTGTGTAAATCAAAATGGAAAATACTACCCTGACAGGGAGGCCACTAAAGAATCAAGGGTTGAGAAGAAGATAAATGATCACATTATGAAGGAGAAAAAGGATGGCAATCCTATTATGAAATAATTAAAGAATATTTCATCCTATATCAGTGTTTAAAAGTTCTTATTACCTCTCAAGAATAAAAGAGGGTTATGGTTAGGCCTCTGTCCAGTATGATCATCTTCAATGAAGCTACCGCAAAGGATGTCATTACATTGGTGACTCATAAGGGTAAAATCACTTTCTCGAACGAGAATTTGCCACTAGAAAGAAGGGATCACATTCTAGCTTTATTCATCTGAGCTAAGGTGAAGGGGAGATGGACACCATGTGTGGTGATTGATGATGGGTCCAAGATTAAGATTTACCCCTCAAAGTTACTACAAACTTTTGGATTATTTGAGAAAGATTTAGAACCTTTTGACAATGTTATTCAAGCTTATGATGATAGTATGAGGTCAGCTTCAGGTATGTTCAAGACCTAAGTAAAAAGGGGCATAATAGAGACAATGGTGGAATTCACAGTTTTAGATATTCCAATCACATTCTCACTTTTATTAAGAACACCATTGTATCACCCACTGGGTGGTATACCTTTCACTGTTCATCAAAAAGTTGAGATTCCTTACAAAGGAGAAATTATGACAATTTATGTAGAGGTTAGGGAAATTATGTCAGGTTTAAGTATGGTTATTTCATATCTTTAAGGGTTTTAGGTTGCTAGGGTCACTAATAGATGGGTTGATCCCAAAGTGATGTAGATTATGAAGAACTTTCTGGCAGGACAAGGGTTATGGAAAAATTTTATCGGCATAATAAAGTTTTTAGGGATTCTCACTCAAACCATAAGGAAAGGATTGGGGTATCATGATAAAAGGTCAGAGTTAAAAGTGAGGGACTTACGTAGGTTGTTATCATATTTCTTTGTGAAAAAAGGAGAAGTTGCTAGAGAAGTTAGGCAAGGGACCATTGAATGTAAGAAGTAATCAAATGACGCTATAGATGAACTTGAAAAGGCCTTATTCTATATGGATGTTTGTGAAAAGGGATATCGGAATTATTGAGACTAATAAGAAGAGGAGGACAAGAATAAGAAAAGAAAGAAGAAAGGCAAATAAATTGCAAGGATAGAGGATGATAAATAATCAAGTCAGTTTGTGGTTATGTGTGGTCGTTAATCTATATGGCAATGGAATGACAAAAAGAGGATCACTAAGGAACAAAAGGAGCAATATATACATTATCATAATTTTTGGGCCATTTAGAAAGATCATGCAAAAAAAGGGTCTGACTTGATAAAACCAAATGCACCTTTTATGGACTCAAAATTGGAGTATACTGAGTCGTGTAAGTTCACTGAGGCTATCTACACTGGGATTAAATTAGAGGATATTGAGAATATGATTGTGAACTCCATTGAGGAGGTAAGTGGTAAGAAAATGTAGGGCCTTATGATGGAGACTAAGCCTATTATGATGGATGGCACAACACTTTAGGAACATTTTTTAAAAATTAAGCTAGGGGACAATTAGATGAAATAGAGTTTTGATGGAGCTGTTAAGGTTATTTCAGGTACATAAAATGGGGAAAAGGCATAATCTATATAGAGTATCAATCTTGATGTTCTGATTAATGAGGCAAAGGGTAAAGAAGAAGAAAAGGCCTTGGCAGATGAATATCCTATCAACCAACTAGATGAAGCTGACTTTCTTATTACTATTAGCGTTATTATTTCTAGTGTTTTTGAGGATGATAATGTATTCCTTTCTAAGTTTAAGATAATGAATGATGAGTTTGCTCATTTATGTGATGTGTTTCCTGATGGTAGTGTGTATAGCATACATCATTTCATAAGCTTATTTAACATTAATTTTGCGCATACCACTGCATTTAATCTTGGAACACAGGAAAACTAAAAAATCTTGCTCATTGCTAGTGATGTCACACTAGAGGAGCGAAAAAGGTTTAAATAATTACTCATGAAATATCATAAGGTTTTTGCTTAGACATATAAAGATATGTTAGGGATTGATAGGCAAATTACATAACACAAAATTCTGACCTACTTTCACATAAAACTTGTAAAACAAAAGCTTTGAAGGATGAGACTTGAGTGGGCTCAATTAGTCAATGAACGAGTAGTGAAGCAATTGAATGCTAAGCTCTTAGAGATAGTAGATTACCTAATGGCTAGCCAACATAGTGTCAGTACCGAAGAAGGATGGAAGAGTGAGGATGTGTGTTGATTATAGGGATCTGATCAAAGCAAGCCCAAAGGACGACTTTCCTTCACCACACATAGATGTGTTGGCTGATAGTGTCACAATTTGTGTTATGTATTCCTTTATGGCTGGGCTCTCTAGGTACAACTAAATACTCATGGCTATCAGAAATAAGGTAAAAACCACTTTTATCATAGAATGGGGGACTTAATGCTAGAAGATGATGTTGTTTGGGTTGAAAAACATGGGAGCGAATACTAACAAATGGAAACTGTTTTATTGCATAACTTAATTCATAAGGAGGTGAAGGTGTATGTAAATGACATGATGGTAAAGTCAAAGACAAGGAATGACACTTTAAAGCTTTAAAAAAGTTTTAAAAGATAGTTGATGAGTACAACTTGAAGTTAGTATGTGTTTAGCTTATGTGGTTAGTGAAATGGGCATCAAAGTGGATTCAAAAAAGGTAAAGGATATTTAAGAAATTCCTACACCTAAGATATAGAAGGAGGTCTGAGGTTTCCTAGGTTGCTTACAGTATCTTAGCTTCTTCATAGCTAATTCACTCTCATTTGTGAACTGATCTTCAAGTTGTTAAGGAAGAATCAATCGATGAAATGGAATGAACAATTCTAAAAAGTCTTCGAGAAAATAAAGGAGTATCTTACTAATCCACCAATATTGAAGCCACCAAAACACGAGAAACCATTAACCTTGCATTTAATAGTATAAGACAACTCTGTTGGTGTAATGTTAGTTTAGGAAGACAATAGGAAATGAAAATGTTGTGTATTACCTCAGTAAGAAGTTATTGTCTTATGAAGTAAAGTATAATATGGTGGAGAAGTCCTATTTGGCACTAGTTTGGGTCACGAAGAAGTTGAGACATTATTTTTATTTGTATTCTATGGAAGTGGTTTCAAAACATGATCCAATTAAGTACTTACATTAAGCCCTTTCCTTAAGAAGAAAGTTGGCAAAGTGGTGAATCTTGTTGATTGAAATTGACATTAAGTATGTAGCTAAGAAGGTGATCAAAAGATGGGTGGTTTGAAAGTACTTGGCACAATTGCCTCTAAAGGAACGAGAATATGAACTTCCTTAATTCCATGATGAAGGATTAGGAGTGATTAAGCCTTAAAAATGGAGTGTGTACTTCAATGAAGCTATAAATAATAAATGAGCTAGTGTAGGGTTCATTCTTATTTTAGTTGAAGGAGAACTCTACCCTGTAGCTTAAAAGCTACACTGCATAGTGACTAATAACATGGCTGATTATGAAATGTATGCACTTAGACTCAAACTCTTAAAGTAGATAAGGGTTAAAATGGCAGAGTTGTTTCGGGACTAGTTGTTAGTCATTTCACATGCAACAAATGAATAAGAATTGAAAGAAATGTGATTAGGCTCATATTTGGAATATATAAAGTGATTAGTGTAGAACTTTCAAAGGATCACATTCCATCATCTATTAAAGGAAGAAAATATGATGGCTAATGCCTTAGCCATTCTAATCTCTATTTGGGATAGGTCATAGGTGATTCCTATAAAGCTATTAATCACGTTTTGGCTTAGGTATCATGTTTTATGGATAAAGGAGTAACGTAAGTGTAAGTAGAAAATCATCCATGGTATTTTGATATACAAATGCATTTAAAGAGCGATAAATTCCTTGAAGAGACTAAAAAGAAGGATAAAGACATGAGCTAAAGGTTATCTTTTAAATTTGTAGTCCATGACTAGGTAATATTTAAGAGAATGCCCGGTGGAGTTCATTTACAATGTGTGGCAGAGGAAAAGGCCAATAACATCATAAAAGAGGTATATGCAGGAGTTTATAGCCCTCATATGAATGAGAAAGTGCTGATAAAGAAAATTATAAGATTGAAAAATTAGGGGACTACTTTGGAACGTAATTGTATTAAGAAGGTTCGAAAATATCATGAATGTCAGGTCTATGATAACCTCAATCATTTACCATCGATTAAGAGATAAAATCAAACCTAACCTTGGTCATTTACAACATGGGGCATTGATGTAATTGAAGAGATCATATTGACTTCTACAAGGGTGCATAGGTATATTATAGTAGTCATAAACTACTTTTCAAAGTGGGTAGATGCCAATGTCTTCGGTAAGCTAGAGGCAAAATCGATGGCACAATTCATTGAGAAAAACCTCATTTACTGCTATAGTGTGCCACAACATGTTGTCATAGATAATGGTGTCCATTTTAAGGGAGAGGTGAAGGTCATATTGGAAAAGTATAGTGTAATCCACCATAAGTCGTCACCTTACAGGTCGTAGGGTAACGGGTAATGGACACGATAAATAATAATGTTAAAAATGTCCTTATCAATATGGTTGAAACGTATAAGGATTGGTTAAATAAGTTACCATTCACCCTGTGGGGTTATTAAACTACGACAAGAATATTAAACATTTACCCTATAGGGTTATCAAACTATGACAAGAACATTAACTGGGATGATGTTGTACTCCCTAGTATATAAGATAGAGAAGTATTGCCCATTGAACTATTAGTGAAGTCTTTTCGAGTATTGGTTGAATTTGGTGTTCCTAAGTACCAATGGACGAGAGGTAGATTTGAATAACTAGCTTTGTCAAACAAGAAGAGAGTGAAGGCCCTGTATCATATCCAATTGTATTATGCTAGGATGGCATGCACATTCAATAAGAAGATTAAGCCAAGCACGATAAAGGTTGGTGATCTGGTGCTGAAAGCAGTCTGATCCCATAATCAAATCCTCGAGGAAAGTTCAGACCGAACTAGTAAAGCCCCTATGTGGTCAAATAGATATACTCAAGTGGCATGGTAAAATTAGGAGATATGGATATGAATGAATTCATCAAGCCAATAAACCTCAATAGGTTAAAGAAGTATTTTGTGTAAGGTGTGAGAAAAGTAAAATACCCTACTAAGTTGAAAACCCGAAAGAAGGGAAAAAAAAGGGAAAATATATAAGTTTGCGAAGTCAAAAATTCAAAAGGGCAGCTTAGAATACAAGAAAAAGTTAAAAAAGTGTGATTGACCATTGGGGGGCTAATGATAAGACAACTAGGCAACAACAGAGAAGATAAGAATGAACAAGTAGAGGATCAATAGGATAAATACATAGAGCACGAAAATTGGATGATGTAACATGCCTATATTAAAAGTAGAAGTCATGAAATTAATTAATGTATAATGTGCAAAATGTAAATGATTCATGTTAAGCATAACACCAAATGGGAGTGCATTTATATAATTAAAGTAAATTAGTCATACATGTCCTTAAACTAGAAGTAAATATAAAATAGTCTTATCTATGAAAGATCATTACTTACTATTCGCTAATGTGATGCCTATAGCCTTAAAGGTCATGAAACCATGCCATATAGTTCGCATCATCATCAAATTAAATGTCTCAACTAATTTAGAAGTCATAAATATGATGGTTAGTCCATGTAGCCTCAATCCTATCTAAGAAGCATTGAGATTAGGGACCCTCTACAAGAAGGGGAGGAATTATACCTCAAACTGAGGAGCAATGGACTGGTGGTGTACATGAGCTAGGTCATAAAAGGTGTAACGACCATTTTCATTTACAAATCATGGCATTCATGTCAAAAAATGCATATGCATAAAGGTTTATTCATCATTCATACACAATCCAACATGTACTTAATGTACATATACGATAACTAATGTTCAATATTAGTGACCATAAATTTGTTCCCATCTAGATATATGTACATGACATAAGGAGAGAGAGAGAGTTGAAATTCAGCCGATGACCTGCAGTCCATATGTCTCTATGCAAAACTTTATGCACTAAAGTATCCAAACCCTATACATTAGTATCTAAAAAACATAATTGTGGTTTGGTTAGTCATGACTCAATGAATAAAAAAATAATAATAAGATTCTTATGGCACAATCAATAATCAAATATCATAAGATACATTACAAATGTAATAATTGACTGTGCAAGTGCAAGTGCAATAGATTGATTTTTGTCATGACCTTATAAGGCAAACACTGCTCATGAGAATTCTTGTCATTCAAGTGACATTTGATTTTATTGGCCAGCATATAACAAGTGAATCACTTGATCAATAACATGTTCCAATAGGACATATTGGTCTTTTTTTATAAATGGTTTGCAAGTGTTTGACAATCGGTCACAACATCCTTTTAGTTTCTATATGCAAGTGTTCATTCATATTGGTATACCAAGTAATCATTAAGAGTATATAATTCTCACTTGACTTGTATTCACATGTAAAATGTAACAATTCAATCACATATACATGTAATAGAACATAATCATATCATAAATTTATCACACATACACATTAAAATCTAATTATGGTTTTTACTCACCTTTTAATGTGACCAACCATTATGGTAGGTTTGGTTCTCTCTCTAGGGCTTCCTCATAGTGTTGAGATCCTAAAATTTGATATATAAATGGTTATAATTATGTAAAAATGATTATGAATTCTTGGTATGCAACTATGGCATGATCCATACAAGTGGACCTAGTGTTTATGCATATCTTCCTTATATTGCAGCCTAACCTTGCTACACTCTCACAACAACAACTTTAAATATACTTATATAAATGAATCGATTCTTTTCCTCAAAATAAAGTAGACATGTAATGTTAAATTTTAGGTCAATATAAGATACATAGAACATGTGGTGAATTTTTGAATTTTGCCCTATTTCAATGTCATCTCAATCTAAGTAGGTCTTACATTCTTAGGTATATCTCAAATTTTACAAATCAAATTGAAAAAAATTATCTACCAAAAGTTACAAAACACATAAAGGAAAATTTTTCATGTTTTACTCACTGTCTAATTAAATCTATAAAGTCACCAAAACAAATGACCAATCTCATAGTGAGTAGGTTTTCAACATGTTGACAATCAGTCGGGATGAAGGGATAATATCTCAACAACATATTAAATTTAGGAAAAATATTTTATAGGAATGTAGGTAACACATAAATATAAAACTTTTAAGTTTAACACATCACCAAATTATGATTCTATGGCCCTTGAATTCTTGGAAAATAGAATTATTAGACTAATGATGTTTCATTAGATTTTGGGTCAGTTAAAATCAATGAGCCACATTTCTATCCACACAACAAATTAAGCAAAACTACTTTGTAAGTATTTATAGGGGATATAACTCTACAAATTTCATGTTTTGTATTTTGTCTAAATCATAACGTAGGGTCATCAAAATATAAGAAAACATAAAGACTGAGGTGATTTCGGTTGGTTATGAACCAGCCCTAATGAAGGAGCCATATCGCCCCATACACACCAAAGTAAGCAAAAAAGTTTTACATGAATTTAGATGGGGCATAAAGCTACAACTTTTATATTTTGTACTTTCCCTAATTCCTCTTCTAGTATTATAAAATAATGAGTACAAAATTCTTCTCTAACAATAAAACCAACACAAATCAGCTATTGTTTTTTTTAAAAAAAAATTTCAACTTCCATACATAAGCTCTACCTCAAATACTCCATAATTCTTACTAATCATGCATGATTAACATTTCATGAGGGATCAATTTCCTATGGGAAGAAGATAAAACCTATTTTCCCAAAACTAAAAAATCTTAGGATTCATTTTTAGGCAACTCACTCTTCTCCCTCTCCTCCTTCTTCTTCCTCTTTTTCTACTACTACTACTTCTTCTTCTTCCTTTTTTATTTCTTTCTTCCTTGGATCTCTCTTTCTTCTATTGCCCATCACATTTAACCTCTCTCTTTTGATCCTAAATGATGAAAAATTCCTCTTATAAACCTATTGGAACAAGATAAAATCATGGTGTCTTATTTCCATTGGTTGAAAGTTCACTTTTCCCCTTTTAGTCCCTCTTCTTCACTCCTTCATCACCTCCATCCATCTTCTAATCCCTATATGATCCTTATACATTTAAATAAGCTCTAAAACATCATTATTTATGATACTATAGCATGCACACAACTTAAGATAATTTTCCATGCAACAAT
>CATIWR010557032.1:0-15319 GCA_949677035.1 Omphalea diandra | reverse complement strand
TATATATATATATATATATATATATATATATATATATATATATATATATATATAGTGATATTTTAATAAAATATATACAAATAAATCAAAAAATTAAGAAATTAATTATAAAAATAATGATTGAGCCATATTCGAGTCAGTTTGCTGATATTCATACATGACTTGAACTTGAAATATTAAACTTGATATGATATATTTATATAAACAGTACATATAATATTCGATCTATTTGAATTTATTAGAGTCTAGCCAAATGAATATCTCAACAATGATAATATGGAAAGACTAAAAAAATAAAAATTCAAGAGACGAAGAATGAAGAATAGAGACAGACATTCAGTTTAAATAGAATGAAATCGATTGAATCAAATAAAACTGAAAAATTAAACTATTGAAAGTACAAACCAAATTGATTAATTATATAAATTGGACTGAACTGAACTGATTTGGTTTGATTTTATTATAATTAAATTTAGTTCAAACTGAATTTTTTTAAAAGTAATTTGATAAATATTGCTAATATATATAATAGTTCTATAAATATTTTTAACACAAATAATATTTTTCTAATTGTTTTTATTTATTTTTAATATAAATAATGCATTTCAAATAAATTTAAAGCATCTTGATTTTATTAAATACAGGCCTAATCTATTCTGATTTGATTCAAAATAAATTCAATTCTTTTTAATTAAATCAAATTTTTTTATTAAAATCGAATCAAATCAAACTTATTAGAATATTAGAAAAACTTGAATCAAATTGAATTTATATTTAGATCAAACTAAAAATCAACCAATTTGGTTTCAATTTTTTTAAAAAATTTTATGTCCACCTCTCAGAAGGAAGAGGTTTTTAGCTATCTCGTATTAATGCAATAAATATTTACAAAAGCTTTGAATTTGAATTTTCCAAAACCTTTTATCTTTTAATATTCATGTTAGAACATTTTATTGTTAATTAACAAAGATTTCTTATATTTTTTTTTATCAAAAAATAGCAATGTCAAAACTGCCTTACATTGATTTATATTAGCTTAAAATCATAACACCAGGTTTTAAATGATCCTGATTGGATTTTTTTTTCTTTTATAAAAATTTAGAAACTAGATTGGCTCTTCCTCCCAAGAATAGAAAACACTAAAATCTAACACTAATCATGAAGTGGGAAAAGAAATACAAAAAATTAGATGAATATACTAATTTCTAGAATACATATACAAGTATTAAATAAAATATAAATATTTTTATACTATAAAAAATATAACTATCATTTGCTTATGTAATTATAAATAATTAATTTGTGTGTTTTTATATCTGTTTGGTATATAATAAAAGCATTATGTCGGTGATCTCCAATTTTTAATTTCGTGGTTTCTTGAATATTAAAAAGTTATCATGTTTTTTTTTTTCATGGGGACGAAATGACTTTTGCCTCCTCCAGATGCCCTATAACATCTTAGGAAAACAATGCCATATGGGGAGGGTAGAGTTGTATTTGCGCACTGTCGAAAACGGTGCCATACGGTGACACTCCACGGTCTTTCGTCCTTGCCGTTCAATACGATGTTGTTTTGCATAACTTCAAGGGGCAATTCTATCTTTTTTTGCTTCAATGTCCTATTGCCCTAAAACAAATCTCCCTTTCCATTCTTCCATTTTCAGTCATTCTCGCTTCTCCTCTGCGCCTCTTCTCCTTTGGTTCTTCTTTCTCCCATCTATGGTTTTATCATTGTTAGGGTCTTCTCCTTCCTTTTTGCACACCGATTTCTACCATCTACTGTTATTAATGTTGAATCTTTGTCCTTCGTCTTAATTAACTACTACCATCTCTTTGCACATCCTCTTTTTCCTTTGAAATGAATTCTATATTACATTTTCCAAAATTGGAATCTCGAAACAGTGCAATGGCTCCTGGTCTGGCTTTAGCCTTTTTTTTTTTTTTTTTTTTTTTCTAATATTGTTATTATTTGTTCAGTTTTCTTCATATCCCTACTGTTGTGCTATTTTTTCGTTCCATGTGCTCTTTTTCGATTTAAATGTTCCCTACATTTATATTGAGCATTTAATGTGAGGATGACGTTTTCCAGTTTGGTTTGTTTTCTATGCTCACCATTTTTTACTTTTTATGTACTGTTGGAGTGCTTCTATTATTAATTTATATTTATCCAACTACTTCTTTGTGTGCGTTATTTGCTTATCTATTTTTCATCTTCTCCATTCTATTTTTTTTTTTCAATAACTTCTTTGGCTATAATGTGCTTGTAATTTTATGTTTGCAGCTATATGATAGATTTATGTGAATGTTATGGTAACAAATTAGGTATTAAATGAATCATAGGACGGGAATTTGATTCAAAACTCATTCTATTGATGTTTTCTTTTTTCTATTATGTTTCGGTTGCTATAATAAAGAGATATCTTTTATAGAGAGGAGATAATGCTTACTTTTTGATGTGTTAATTTCTACTGTTATTCAATTCTTTGTAAAATTTGCTTATTTTGGAATTTTGATCAAGGGCTTTTGCATGTTTATGTCATTTACAATATATGATAACCCTCGTATCACCAAATGAACCACGGATGGACATCCACCTTAGGAATGGGCAGTTTTTTAAGCAAGTAGAAAATTGAAGACCGAATGGAATATTGTTCGGGTAGTCATCGATGATAGTTAACAAACATTAACATTTGAAAAATTAAAAAATATTCATTTCCTTAACATTCAAAGATCATGCAATTATAAGGATAAATTTGTTTTCTCGTATTTCAGGATTAATTTAATTCACTCTGTCGTTACTATTAACAACTTTTAAAAAACATCTCAACACAAAAATAGGTACACAATTTATTCATTTCTAACACTTACTATTACTGCTATCATCTTTATCATCTTCTAGCTTTAAAAATATGTTCTAACTTAAGCATTAGAGTGGCAGAGGGACATCTAGGCCCATAGTTCATTTGTGTTGTCTTCGTACAAGGTTACCTCAATTGAGCTTGAGATTAAAAGCTATCAATTAGTGCTATATGTGGGAAACTTGTTCCATACCCTCTGCAGTTAACAATTTCGTTTTGAATTCACACTTTTTTTTTTTTTTTTGAGCTAAAAATGGTCAATCCTTTAGAAGTATGTGTCATCTCTCTCAAGAAGAGTAAAACTCCTTACAAAATGTTAACCATCCATCAAATGTCAACGCTATTCTCAACACTATTACTGATGATGCATTGACATAATTTCAGGTAGCCCTAACTCAATACATGTGGGATGCCATAGCTTCTTTCCAAACACAGATGACCAATGCCCTATCTTTCACCTTAACATCTCTGAAACCCCAATAACTTAAAGCAAACTTAATCAAAAGAGGCCCTTCCCAGGTCAAATGCGTTGGAGTCTAAGACCACGCAATAAGAGGCAGAGGCAATGCCAAAAAATGTTAACTAACCCTTAGACTGAATTGAATGAGAGGAAGAAATTATTTTAAAGAATGCCTACTTTAAGGAAAAAAAGGTGTGGAGAAACATCTAGCACAAGACGCTCAACACCATCTGTGAGGAGATACCTCAAAGGTTCTCCTTTGGTCTAGGATATCATTAAGGAAAAGTCCCCTGCCAAGTGGAAGCCCTAAAATTTATAGGCGTATGATGAAGTAGAGAACCCCGAATGCATCTCTTAACTTTTTGAATAACTATACTGCTTAATAACATCTCAAATGTTATTCTCTGTAAGGTGTTCCTAACTACTCTGACTCAAACTAGACAAATGTGGCACTTGTAGCTCCTACTAGCTCAATCCACTCCTTCAAGGAATTAGAGGAAGTGTTAATCATCAGATTTGCTACTAACATTCCTCACAAGAAAAAAAATAAGTTTTTTAAGGTCTTGGAAGCAACGCAAGGAAGAAACCCTTTGGGAATACATCAATCAATTTAATAAGGAAGCCAAGTAGATTAAGTGCATAAATATAGAGACACTAGTAAGGGCAATAAGGAGTGGAATGACGTTTAGGAAGCTTAAGGATAAGCTCTACACGAAGAACATCGATTCCTACTCAAAGCTAATAGCCATAACCTAATAGTACATTGAGTTGGACTAATGAAAGAGGGAGGAAGTAAAAATGGTGATAATAGAATCAAAAGAAATCTCAAGATAGGAGAATGATAGTTTCTAATGTCGAACACACTGTATGGAAAAGCAAGAAATGACCAGGATCAACACGTTACTCCCCCTATTGAGGCCAAAAGTAATATTCTTATGTGGATTAAAGAAAATGGAAATAACATTCAATACCTTCAAACCCTAAAAGAGCAGTCGAAAGGGATAAAAATTTATTTTGTAGGTTTCATGATGACTACGAGCATGACACTAGGCAATGTCGAGACCTTAAAAAAGAGGTGGAGCATTTGATACAAATAGGAGCTCTTAAGAGGTTTGCCAAAGAAGATAAGAGATAAAAATCCCAAGAAGAAAACACAAAATAGAAAACAGATGAAAGGCCATATAATGCACTCGGATAAATCATTAACATTATCATGAGAGGAGAATAACACAAGACCTCTACCAAAAAATGTTTCCATTCAGATATGTTTATGGTAAGCATAGGAGAAACACCTATTCCATAGGAAACATTCAGACTAGAAGATGGAGAACAGATCTAAGAACCACAAAAATGTTTTAACAGTTAAAGGATAATCAAAGAATACCTGGGAAAATGACCATTAGTAGGTGGAGGTAATGCAAACATAAAAGACATACAAGACCATAAGAGGCACACTGACAAACCTTAGAAGAGTTGCCAAACCCTTTGTAGGGTTATAATAAAAGTAGTTAAAGTCCATATGGGCCATAATTCTCACAATGGAAATGATAGATGGATGATTTAGCCTCAACTCTATTATAAGAACACTCTTTCATATTATAGATGAGGAATTTCCTAATGATGGTATTCTTAGCAAGTCCTATAGATATCAGTCAACAGTAGTGCATAACATTAGATACTTGACCATGAAGATACCCATACCTAAAGAAGTGGTAATCATTCAAAGGGATTAGAAAGTGGCATATGTGCGCAACTATGTAGCCTGTCATTAAAGAGGATTGTCATCTCAAGATAATCTAATTGACCTCAAATAAAGGGAACGATAAAAACCAATTGGTAAGTTAACAAAACTCAATATCTCCACTAACAAGATAACTAAAATTAGTGCAAATTTAGGTTAAGTAATGACTAATGGAATGACTCAAGTCATTTGAAGGAACATAGAGATGTTTGCCTCCAAGCTAGAAAAGATATAGGGGATCCATCCATCAATTACATGCCACCAACTTAATGTAGACCACAAGGCGAGACTAGTAAAATAGAAGAAGAGGTAGTTCACCCCTACAAGGTAGTGAGCCATGGCTAAAGAAGTGTCAAAACTCTAATATGTTGGATTCATTAAAGAGCTAAAATATCCTTACTATATGGCTAATATTGTGATGGTCAAGAAACCTAATGGCAAGTAGCGAATATGTGTCGACTTCGTAGACCTAAATAAGACGTGCCCAAATAATAGCTACCTACTGTTGAACATTGATTAGTTGGTAGATTCCATATGTACTTTTTAAGGTACAATTTACTTGATGTTGTTGCACATGGATACTTCCAGATGTTGATGCACCTCGATGATGAGGAGAAGATCTCTTTTATAATAGAATATAGCATCTATTGCTACATAAAATGCCCTTCAACCTTAAGAATCCAATCCCATATTTGGTTCGTCAATGACCTCAATTTTAGACTAAAGGCTTTAAAATCGCATAAGGCCTAAAAGGGATTCCCTATGATCCAATTGTACATCATATATTAGGATCATTACCAATGTAAAGACCATCCTCATCTTCTCGGTCCGCCACTGATCAATAAAAGGATAGAGTCACAAGAAAGATTTCACTTATTTAAGCGAAACCAATAAGGCTGTAATGACCATTTTCATTTACAAATCATGGCATTCATGTCAGAAAATACATACACATAAAGGTTTATCCATCATACACACATAATCTAACATGTATTTAATGTACATATATGTTAACTAATGTTCAAGGCTAGTGATTATAAATTGGTTCCTATCTAGATGTATGTATATGACACAAGGAGAGAGAGAGAAAGTTGAAATTCAGTTGACGACTTGTGGTCCATGAGTCTCTAAGCAAAACTTTATGTACCAAGGTATCCAAACCCTATGCTTCAGTGTCTGAAAAATGTAATTGCGATTTGATGAGTCGCGACTCAATGAATAAAAATAATACTCAGATTCTTATGGCACAACTAATAATCAAATATGATCATGATACGTTATAAATATAACAATTGACTATGCAAGTGCAAGTGCAACAAATTGATTTTTATCATGACCTTACAAGGCAAACACTGCTCCTGGGAATTCATGTAATTCAAGTGACATTTGATTTTGCTGGCCAGCATATAACAAGTGAATCATTTGATCAATAACATGTGCCAATGGGACATATTGGTCCATCTATCAAGTGATTTGCAAGTGTTTGACAAGCCAGTCACAACATCCTTTTAGTTCCATATGCAAGTGTTCATTCATAATGGTATACCAAGTAATCATTAAAAGCATATGATTTTTGCTTGACTTGTATTCACATGTAAAGTATAACAATTCAATTACATATACATGTTATATCATAAAATTATCACACATACACATTAGAATCTAATTACGGTTTTTACTCTCCTTTCGATGTGACCAACCTTTATGGTAGGTTTGGTTCTCTCTCTAGGGCTTCCTCAAAGTGTTTAGATCCTAAAATTTGATGCATATATGGTTATAAGTATGTCAAAATGATTATGAATGCTTGGTATGTAACTATGACATGATTCATGTAAGTGGATGTAGTGTTTATGCATATTTTCATTATATGGCAACCTAAGCTTGCTACACTCTCACAGAAAATAACTATAGATATACTTATCCAAATGACTTCATTCTTTTTTTAAAAATAAACTAGACAATTAATGATACAACATACTCAAATGTTAGGCCAATATAAGACAAACAGAAAATGTGGTGAATTTTTGAATTTTTCTCTATTTCAATGTCATCTCAGTTTGAATAGGTGTTACATTATTGAGTATATCTCAAATTACACAAATTCAATTGCAACAATAATCTACTAGAAGTTACAAAACAAATAAAGGAACATTTTTCATGTTTTACTCATTATCTAATTGAGTTTATAAAGTAACCAAAACAAATGACCAATCTCAAAATGAGCAGATTTTCAACATGGTAATAATAAGTCATGATGAAGGGGCAATATCTCAACAACCATGCTAAATTTGAAAAAAATATTTTACATTCATGTAGATCATACATAAATATAAAACTTTTAAGTTTAACACATCACTAAATTCCTAATCTATGGTTGTCAAATTCTTGGAAAATAGAATTAAAAGACGGGTAAGGTTTCATCTAGGTACAGGGTCAGTCACAATCAATGAGTCATATCTCTTCCAACACAATAAATCAATTTGAATTACTTTACAAGTGTTTATTTCATATTTTTCTCTTTGTTTAAATCAGCACATAAGGTCTTCAAAATATATGAAAATAGAAAGACTAAGGTGATTCTGGTTGGTTGTAAATCAACCCTAATGAAGGAGTCATATCTCCTCACACACACACAAAATCAAGCAAAACTGTTTCATATGCATTTATATGGGGCATAAAGCTACAACTTTCATATTTTTCAATTTCCCTAATTCCTCTTCTTGGGTTATGAAATCATGGGTACAAAATTCTACTTTAACAACAAAAGCAACACAATCAGCTATTGTTCTCTTGAATTTCAACTTCCATCCAAGCGTTCTACATTAAATACTCCATAATTCTCACTAACCATGCTTGATTAACATTTCATGAAGGGTTAAGTTCATGTGAGAAGAAGATAAATTAGCTTACCTATTTTTCTAGAACCAGAAAACCTTAGGATTCCTTCTTAGGCAACTCACACTTCTTCTTCTTCTTCTTCTTCTTCTTCCTTCCTTCCTTCCTTCCTTCCTTCCTTCCTCTCTTTCATCTTTAGCTCTCTCTTGCTTTTGTTGTACCTCACATCTAACCTCTCTATTCTTATCCTAAAGGGTTAAAAATTCCACTTGTAAATCTATTGTAATAAGACAAAATCATGGTGTTGCATTAGAAGTTCATTTTCCTCTTTTAGTCCCTCTTCTTCACTCCTTAAACACCTTCATCCATCTCCTAATCCTTAGATGATCCTTATACTTTTAAATAAGCTCTATAACACCATTATTTATGATGTTATAACATGCACACAACATAAGATAATTTGTCATGCAACTATACAAACATTACATAGATGTTTAAGTGTCCCAAATGCAATGGTGCAAATGTCATCATCGTGCTTATCCAATTCACATGTCTAAATGATCATATATCTAATGCATATGTTCATGTGGGATTTCAAATCATTTATGTAATGAATATGTTTATATGCTAATGCCAATGAATGCAGATGAGGATGTTACATAGATGCTCATAGCCCCCTTAATAATACATTCACTCCTTTTCTATTAGCCTAGTCACTTTTGAAGCTAACTTCTTATATCTCTTTATGTAATCATTAAAGCTTTCACCAGCTTTCCACTATAGTGACTCCAAATGTTGCAAAGTAACTTCTATTGTCAAGTTTCAAGCATAGTATTTCTCAAAAGCCTCTATTAATTCTTTTAAGCTTCTCCTAATAGCCTTGGGTAGATTGTAATACCACATCTTTGCAAAATCTTCTAGTAAGAACTTAAATAACTTAAGCATAATGTTCATGAGTACTATATATGTCTCCATTATCAACACATAAGAGTGGATATGTTTAGTGGCATCTTGAGTTCTAGTGAATTTAGGAAGCTCAGGCTTTCAAAAATTGGCAGGAAGCTTCTCGGGCTTGTGAGCAAGCAACTCCTTAATATCAATCCCCCTCTCTAGTCCCTTTGAAACAAATGTCTTTTAGATCTTTTCTAGTTATCTAGCAAGGTCATCAAACCTAGTACCCTATTTCTCATTCTCCACAGGTATATTAGGTGCTGCAATAGTACTTTCCACCTATTTAGCCAACTTACGCTCATGGTATTCCTTAATCTTAAATAGATCAACGTCAATTACCATAGGTTGAGGTGCCTCCATCAATGTTTTCCCTTTATCGATCTTACTTACATATGCATCAACTGTTTCTAGAATTTCATTGAGGCGATTGTTCACATCCTCGATAATTCTCTCCTCTATGGTATAACTCAATTTAGCTCTTATTCTCCATATGACTTTAAATGGGATTGTCGATTCCATAATCAACTTTGGCCTTTTAAGGTGTCTTGCTTTTCCTAGCTAGTTAATTACCTCTTCTCTTTTATAAGGGTTTGGACAAAGTTATGATGGCTGCAAAATAAGGATTATTAGTATGATGCATGAACAAGATAACTAATGCATGTATGTATGAAATGCACACATCATTATAAAAAAATCCTACTAAATTGTCCCATACATAAAGTCTAGAGGCTCTTCCTTAAGTGGGTCTTTATTCTTATTCCATTATGGGATAGAGAATATACGGTGGTCACCTTGGACCAAGAAGGGTTAAAGTAAAAAAAAACACATACACACACACATACATGCAATTTAAAGGGAAGAAAGATTCAAATACAAAATAGAACTCTTTACATTGCTTATATGAGATGTACAAGTAAGTGGTGGATCCTTTTAACAAGGGGTATAAAGGATGTACATAAGTATTTACATAAGAAAGCTCCTTACAAAATGGGGTGAGGGAACAAACAAACATTTACATAGGGGATAATTACATTAAGAGGGAATAGGGTAACATTTGTATTTATATAAGGGATATCTAACCATGTTCTTTAAGGACTTCAACCTTCTTTGGAGAAGAAATGAAAATAATAGGGGTAACCTATTATACGGTGTTATTAGCTCCTACATGCACCTAAATAGTTAAGGTGGTTGTTGTAGTTGATGGTTCCCATAAGCTTAGAGGATGGTTGTCGTAACCCTTCATTTGATATATCCTAAGGTACTTAACTTGTGAGTGATGAACCCTTCTCACCATCTCTTAAGCTCGAATGGAGCTTAAGTTTCAATTTTGGAGAATTCATCGATTTATCTAAGGGTAAACCTAATGCATATGGTAAAGTGTAGAGGCTACATGAATGCAATGGATTAATCAATAGCAAAGTTAATATGGTAAAATGTGAACAAGAAACTAAACATAAAGTCAATTTTAAGTCCCAGTGGAGTTGCCATTATGGGCACCTTAGAATCATGGATCAGGGATGTGCTCGAACTTATGCAATCTTGCTTATGACTTCATCCTTTTATTGATCAATAGGGGAATGAGAGGACAAGGTTCATACATTGGTATTGACCCAAAAGTGTGGCTCATGTTTGGATCAACGAGGGATCTTTAGGCCTTTCATAAGTTTAAAGCCCTTCTTTAATCTTGATAGTTAACGGGGGACCAAGGTGGAACAATACATTAGTACCGTCCCTAATAGAATATGGAGTTAACTTTGGTCAAGACAAGAATTGGAGTAAGGATGAAATCTAAACCTATCTTTGTCATTTAAAAACCCAATTCGTCTTCATCTCATTAGAGATTAGGTTTGGAAATTAGGTTCAACTTAAGAAAGAGGTTATATACTCCCAAACTGCCCAAATATTGGGATCCAACTTTGAGCATCTTTGGTTCACTTTTTACCATCTTAATCTTGTTATTAATTAGTCTAGTGAACACTCCTAAACATGTTTCTAATGCTTCCAATTAAGCATATCATCAAGGCATCATAATCATATCAATGGGGATGAAGGCACGTAATATCAAGTGGGAGAGGTCATGTATATCAATCAATCATAATCACGCATAATGAAACTTGTCATATCTCTCTAACCACGTACACAAAGGAAACACATGTGAGTAATAATCATAAAGACAAAGCAACCAATCATAAAAGAAGTAATGCAACTAAGGAAGTGATCTCATCAAAATCTCTAAGTCAAGGGACACCTAACCAATGTATAAGTCCAAGATCAATAACATCACATGAATCACATAATAGTAATGATAATAATAATAAATAAGACATAAACATATAAAACATAAGGCATGAGATACTATTAACATGAAATGCAAATGCAAGTTAGAGGATATCAAAGGCCTAGGGTAAAAATCTTAACAAATGTTATCCTGGGTTATCGAACCCTTCTCCTCATTACTCTTAAAGAGCTAAGCATCCATGAACACCATTAACCATTATAGAGGTTAGGAAGTTAATCAAATAGACACTATCTTATGGCTAAAAATAGGTGTAAAATGCACACCTAAACATAATACAATGGAGGGTTATTAAGGATGAAACTTTCTTCCCCAACTCTAGTCATATGGTCACCTAAGATATAATGAAAGAAATGAAGTAGCTAAAAAGCTAACCACACTTTTCCATGGTGATAATGATTAGGACATAACCAACACATAAAATGACATTAAGATTAATGAAGCTTTCAATGTCATAGCAATGAAGAATTTCTTACTTGATCATAACCTAAAATGGTCTCAAAATAGAAGATGTATCACACATTAAAACATTAAATAAAAGGGAAAAAGAAAGTTTAATATATAAAAGTCATAAAACATAACCAAACTTGATAATTGCCCTATTATTTTATTGAATAGGGCTCCTAGGTCATAAAACCTACCCATGTTCTATCAAAGGAACTCCCAAGAGATCCATTAGAAACCTCAAAAAAGGAAAAACCTAGATGGAGAAGAAAGTGAGTTTTATAAACTATCCCTAGTCAAAAAGGGTTGTATAGACTAATTAGTGTCTATACACCTTACGTAGTGGTTTGTACAAACTATCAGAAGTTTGTACAACCCATTTAGACTAGGTTTTTTGAAAAAGAAGAAGAAAAAGAAGAGGAAATAAGGAAGAATAAGAAGGGAAGGGAGACCCTTGGATGCTTCTTAATGTTATCTTGCCCTTAGAGGCATTTAAGTTCAAGATTATCCTCCAAAAATGTAAAGGGGAAGCTTGAAGATGAGCAAAAAATGCCTTGGTTTTACGTTATATCTTGATGTGAGTGAGTTAGGGTTTTGTTTCTATGTCTAAGGATGGTTTGAGTGTAGATTTTATAGGATAACTTTAGGATTTCCAAACCTCCTCTCTCTCTCTCTCTAATGGTGGGTATTTATAGAGGAAGAAGGGTACATCAAAGCTAGAATAGCTTTGGTTTCACTCCATTCATGACCCACAACAGATAAAAACCATAAAGGTTATAAAATTAGGGTTTTCAAATGGTCTGACAACCAAATAGTTGGCTATACAACCTACTATGTTAATTATGTAGCTAGGGCATCTATAATGGATAACATTCTATAATGTTCTATGAAGTAAGGTTTATTACTTTGTTAATAGCCAATTAGATGGTTATACAACTAAGTAAGATGTATAACCATTTAAACCATGGTTAGTATATTATGGCTTTTGGGCTTAGTTTAAGGCTTGATCTAAGGCTTTTCAAGCCTCTTGTTCATTTTCCTTTGTAATTCCTCTTTGCATCTTAGGAATAACTCTAATAGTTCTCATCATCGGGCTTTATCCTAAGTCCAAAAAATTGGTGCTTATAGGAAAGGCCATTAATTTCTTGAATCAAAGGTTCCATCCCTAAGAAAAAGCCATTAATTTCTTTAAGTTAAAGGTTTAGCCATAAAGGAAGCCATTAATTATTTAAGGCTTAGAAAGCCAAATAATTTTTAAGTTAATCTCCAACCCTAACGATTTTGGTATGACAAATTCAATGTTTATCAATATACTTTCATTAATGTGATAGGTTCAGTTTTACAAAAGTATAACTATTCAACAATCAATCTTTAAGGTTCAACTTTATTCAAGTCATATCTTGCGCCTAATTTTTCTAAGTCTTTACATTACTTTATTCTCTTGCTAGAACACTTCTTAGGTTATTGTTTGGAATTATTGCATTATTAACTCAATATTAATTAATGGTTAAGTAAAATATGAATAAAACGGGTGTAAAAGGAAACTGTTCATCATTTTCAAAATTTATACAAGATTGATGGTTATAAATATAAAAATTATAAAAGTATAAACTAGCTAAAAAGATGGCACATTTTCATCATTCGGGACACCTTTTGGAGCATTGGCCAAGGTGGGATTAGAGATGTCCATGTCGATGCCAATATCACCCCCTTCAAGTTCAAAAACTGCTAATAGGGAATTTACTTTAAGCTCAAGAGTGGATGCATAAAGATTGCTTCCTGGCATGCTAGTCTTAAAGCCTGTAACACCATTAATAGCAACTTCACCCAAGGTACTCTGTTGTAAAAAAGAACCTAAAGGCATAGTGACCACCGGAACCATCTGAGTCTACTAGTTCACCTTAAAGTTAATGGTGGGGTATGAGGTGCCAAAGGTAGAAACCCCATCATTTTAGTGTTACATTGAGGCCCGAAATAAAGCATCAAAATTGACAGTCTTAAGGCTTACTAAATCAATACCCGAGTGTTCTTCCTCTAATATCTTTTAGAGTCATTAGGTATAAGTCTTGAGTACCAAGGAGCATAAGGAAGACATCTCCATCTCCTTTTCCCTAGCTAAGGCAGCAACATTGTCTAGCTTTTTCTTAATATGGCTTATTATTTTGTAGGTGGACATGACTTGGTTGCTTTTTTTTATCTAGATCCTTTTAAAGATGGATTATATGAATGCCTTATCTTCTTATCTCCTCGCTAAATGAATAATGAGTCTTCTCTAGCTCAACCTTATGGCATTCAGCCTGCTCTTAGATATTCTTCTCAACCTCCTTGATCTTCTTTTCCATATCATGTTCATGGCAAAATTAAAGGTTGTAACTTAAAAGGAGAAAAAGTTCAAAAAAACATAAGTTTACTTATAGAAGAAGATGTTTTGGCTTCTAATTACCTCCTCTGACTTTCCTTTAGTGTTTATATGCCCTTCAGCACATGCAAGGTACCAATACATGTAAGGTTTGTCGAAGGAATAATGGCTCACTCCTGCCTGTCTAACCCTATACAAAAAAATCCATGAACTTATCACAAATGACAAGGTTCTGGCCTCCAGCCATGGCCTATGGTCTAGACACCCCTAGAGCTTGCAGGGCCTTTAACCTTTACCTTTCATCTTTCTCTTTCTTATCATTGTCCTTTATTCTGAGGGCTCACTTTCTCTTCTTCTTCTTCTTCCCCTTCTTAGGTTATTTAGTCGTCATGGAAACAATGGGAAGAGGGGTAGGGACAACAGTGAGAAAAGGGGAAAAAGTAGTAGTAACCTCATTAGGAAAAGAAGAAAGGACAGTATTGTATTTGGTATTCCTTTCACCCCCTTCGATCACTGTAGTTGGAGGTGAAGGGGTAAGTTCGTTCTCATCATCATCATCTAAGTCAACTCAAACATTCTTAAGGAACTCCATGTTACTTATACCAAAGGATATTTAGTAACAATATATAGTACAAAGAAAACTAAGATGAATACCTTTCTTCTTTATCTTTTTAAGTATGCTTCAGGATTCCTCTGCCTCTTTGTCAGACCAATCCCCACCCTGTAGCTTGTCCACTAGGTTCTCCATCTCGAGTGTCCAGTTGCAAATGAAACTTCTCACTTATTTTTTGCAAGAAAGCTATGCCATGAAGCATTTGAAGATGATCCCCATGAGTACGTTTTGCTCCTTTTTCCTCATGGAAAATAAAAGTTATAAATGACTTATCTATGAAGACACAAGGAATAAGGTGAAGGTTCGAACAATGTTTGACTAGAAGGAACTTGTCCAACCCTAAGGAAGTAATTAATTATTTAAGTTCAAGGCTCAAAAAGCCAAAAATTTCTTAAGTTAATCTTTGAACCTTAAAGACTCAGGTGTGACAAATTCAATATTCATCAACAAACTTTCATCAATGCGATAGGTTCAATTCTACAAAAGTGTAGTTGCTCAACAATCAATCTTTAAGGTTTAGCCTTATTCAGGTCATATCTTGTAGCTAATTTTTTAAGTTTTTGCATTACTTTGTTATTTTGGAAGAACACTGCTTAGGTTATTGTTTTGAGTTGTTTCATTGTTAACTCAAAATTTGATAAAAATAAATAAATAAGAAATTTTATCCATATTTTGTATGAAAGAAAAAAAAAAAAAAAAAAAAATATATATATATATATATATATATATATATATATATATATATATATTTATATATATATA